>VXBA01004646.1:0-44487 GCA_013399895.1 Serilophus lunatus
GGATCCCAGTGATCCTTTCTTCCAAGTATCTATAAAATATTTCTGAATTCTATTTGTAAGAGTTTTCATTCTGTTGTGAAAGAGTACGACAAGGTTTGTGTTCTGTAGCAAATTGTTACAGTTCTTTAGCCTCAAGATCTTTCTACAGAATGTCTTATGTCTTGGTTATTCACAAGAAAAGTCAAAGAATAGTTTGAGCATCCTTGAAGGCATCATTCCAACATCTGTCGTGTAGCACAAGAGTGTCTCTGCCACCATTTCCTTCTGGGAATATACTGTATTGTTTGAGAGATTTCAGTAAAATAGTCACATGCTACCTTTCTAAAATAGCTGCATGAATAGACAGTATAACCAATGGACATATAACTGTGACAAACATATTTTTCTGCTTTTCAGAGTTGCACACTGGTACAGCATTGGTATATTCAACTATTTGTAGAGGCTCCCTCTAAATTTAGCAGGATAATAATGTAGTTTGTTTGGGGTTTTCTATTTTCAGACAAGAAGCCCTTCTTGCTGCCATTAGTGAAAAAGATGCCAATATTGCTCTGCTAGAGCTTTCGTCCTCTAAGAAGAAGACCCAAGATGAAGTGGCTGCATTGAAACGAGAGAAGGACCGTCTTGTGCAACAGCTCAAGCAGCAGGTGGGTAGAGGAGAGCTAGGAAAGAAACCAGTTAATAATCTTGTGTGAGATTATTATCCTGATTTATGGAACTAATAATGTACAATCCTGTCTTATGTTGGTATAGAAAGTGCATAAATAACAATTTCAATCTAGCTAGTAGTCATGAAGTCTGTAAAAGATAGTAGAGAAAGAAGACTCATTCCTGAGGGAAGTTTCTTTGTATCACTGCCTGAGTAGTAAGTGTTTGATAGAATGTTTAAGAAATTGTGAATGAAGAGGCACAAATAATCACAGATACAAGAAAAGGTAGTGATACTTTTCTTAGTGGTTTGTGTTTGCCTTGTTGAGGAAGGAGCATATAGGGAAGAAAATCCTCTGCTGTAGAGCTGAACTATGAATGTGTTACACCACAGTCTCTGTTGTGATTTCTAATCTGTGACAGGAGCACATATGGAAATGCTAGCTTCTAGAGTAGGCTTTGGGAGGTCTCATGTTTGTCCTTTCCTATTTCTGGCCTCTCTCATTTCTGAGATCTTTTTGTGTTGGCATAACAATTAGAAAAACAATTTCTATTCAAGCATCTATTACTGTTTCAGTATTGAATGTATGTGAAAAACATATTGCAAATAAAGCACAGAGGAAGCAAAAGCCGTTCCTGGGAATAAGAGATTTAGGATCTGAAAAAAATCCATGTAGATTTTTTCACTTCAGCACTTCTGGTGTATTTTTCCATTATTCCCTTCCACATTCCTTATAATATCACATATACTGCTGCCAATCCAGTATCCACTTCTTCAGTGCCATCATTCCTATCTTCCTAAAGTTTTATGTGCAGCATTTCATCTGTCAACCAGATGATTTCTGTTGCTGTCAAAGAACGTAAGACAAAAACAGGTTTGCTTTGTGATCAGGCATTTCTCTGCTTCTTCCTGAGGAAATACAAGTAGGTCATTGACCATGTTGTTTAAGATAACAATTACTTATGGTTTAAGAGCAGTAGTTTTGGGGGCTTCTTGTACCAGCTTCAGAATGAGCAAGAAGTATAGCTTTTAGTCTTGTATAATTTACTTTTGAGCAACAGTTGTAATTACTTTCATTGGTCAGCCAGGTGATCTCCTACTAAAACAACATTCAGAAGTGGTCACAGAAATGTAAAGTACTTGTTTTCTTCATGTAATTGTCTGTTGATGTAGCAGCCTTAATATATATTACCACTCATTTCAAGAGAAGTTAAAACTTTATTCTTAGTTCCTGTTGGCCTAAGTTTAAATTCTGATGTTTTCATGCCCCTTGCCCTTCTCAGTTTCCTTTGGATTATCCTTTGTGGGTAGATGGAACAATCTTTAGTATTTTGTGATTAGTTTTTTTCCTGCTGAAAATTACTGTATATTTAATTAATGTATTAAGGTTATGCTTATCTGTAATGACTTAGGTTTCAGTTAAGTGATTTTTTTTAAATGTTGTAGTTCATATCATTGTCTTCCAGTGCTTATAAGCCTTACAGTATGATATGCTGTTCCTAAAAATATGAGGCCATTTTCCTTGAAGATGCCCATTCTAAGTGCTTTTCTGTATAGGTATGGAATACTTAATTTCCCAAATAAACTAAAATTGCAAAGGAGATTAATTTGAAATTATTCTTGGTTTTAAATTAAACCAATTCTGATCAAATGTTGGAGCAGTAGTCCTTTTTCAAAAAATTCATTGGACTATCCAAATGTCTTTGAAGTTTCTGGTTTCAAACTGCCATCAGCTATAAAGACCTGTCATTATTGAATATTGTTTAAGATTGTAATCGTTTAAAAAAAATATTAAGAAAGCAGAAAGTAATCTCAACACATCTGTGCTATACTAAGTAGTATAAATAAAAGCTATGTATATAGTGTAAGTATGAAATCTCCAGTACATCCACAATCCCCAAGGCAGACTATCTATTTATATATAAACACTGTAAACTATATTTAAAACATACCTGATAAATATTTATGTGACCAAATAGAGATTTGACATATCCTTCCGAAATTCTGTCCTACATTTTAAGGATATGCCTGCCACCTTTTATCCTTTTTTGTGTGCCGCTATCAACACATTGAAGGAAAAACTTCTGAAAGTTGCTTATTAGAGAGCAGTAATACTCACCACCTCTGTAAATTACAGGGAATCTGAAATCCCACTTATTTTTTTTGGTACCAGGAGTTTTGATATGTATGTTTTCTGCATAAATTCAAATCACACCAACTTTGACAGTTCCAGAAATAGGAGATGGGTCAGAAGAGGAGGCGATGAGATTTTACAGGATCCTCATTACTGATATAGTCAAGGGGAATCTCATTTTTCTATATGCTTTGCAAATATTCTGAGTACTTGGCCCTTGCAATCCTCTTCAGTTATTACAGGTCACCAGCCTCATATTTTCCCATGGAAAACTGTGTTGCTTGATCAATTCAAGCTTTCTGTACATGGACCCTTTTCTGCACCTTGAGAACAAGGGTCCATCTGTGTTTGCTAGCTCCACAGAAGCATACCATGTTTCAGGAATTTCCTAGAAGTTCAGCTGTAATTCTTAAGTTTACAATAGAAATTGTTAATGAAGAATCTTTCTAACGTACACATGTATTGAACCCAGCTTTTCAAAAAAGGCAAGTGATGCCACTAATCAAGGCTCTCTGGAAGATTTTGCAGAACAGTTCTGGAAACCAAAAAGTTTATTCAACTGTTCAGATTCAGAGCTGTGAGCCTGACCTTGGTAATTTCTGTTTCAGAGCTGTTGAGCTCCCTGATAAGTATTTGGTATTTCAGTCCATCTCATTCTTAGGAAATGCTTAGATTTTGTGGTGGGAAAGCAGCTCTTTCAGTTGGCGGGCAGACACAGCTGACTAAAAGATTCCTGCTTCTGTGTCGTAGGATGCAAACAGAAATGCCGAGCAATATCGGAAGGGAGTGGTTTGTGGGAAGAGTTACGCATGCTGTGGTAGGTACCATAGGTCTGATTGCTGAATCTCACTGTAAACTATAAAGAGTTCTGACAGATAGTGCTTTAGGGAAGCAGTTTTCTGACTATGCTGCAATAGTGAGTGTGAGTGAATCCAAGTGTATAGGATGGGATTCAGATTATGCCTTTTCATTGCTTGTACTGGTTCCTATTGACTGATTTGCTGTTTCTTAGAGTGTAGAAAGGTACAACACTCTCACAAAACAAAAACTTTCAATAATTTAATTTTTATTGTTTTTTATTTATTTAAAAATATCAGTGAAGATCAAGGAAAGGTTGTACAGCTTCTGGAGGGCTCTGCTGTTATTCTTTAACTCTTCTTTCCTAACGCTGTCATGTTCCTGATCGCTGACACAGGAAGGGTAGGGAGAGAGGAGGAGGAGTCCTGCCAAAGACATTTTGGTTCCTTTATTTCTTGAAGTATGTGCATTAAAGTTTGGATGAAGAGAGGCATTTTGGAAAGAGGACATGGCATCAATGTTGTTTTAATTTAGAGTTTCTAGGCTCTGAATTGCAGGAATGTACCTCAATATAGAGATCATTTCCTAATGAGGCACTCAGCATTGACCAGGCTTTCCAGTAAATGGAGCTGCCTGTTTCATATTGGTTGTCAGTTTGTTTGAGGGATTTCCTCTATCATTGGAAAGGCAGGCCGATTGCAGGGCGAGGGTCAGCAGCTAATGTGGTCCAAATTTAGTTCCTCCCAGGGTACTTAGTCTCCATGGGTAGTTCATGGAGAAGCAGTGGCTGGGAGGCTGCTTCACTGGAGGGGGCCGGGGCTGCTGCAAGAGAACAGAGCTGGAGGTTGTCTAACCAAGTCCAGATGTTACGCGGTGAGCACCAGCCAGCATGCTTGGGTTATACGCTATAGAGGAGCCCCCGTGGTGTGTGTCACACTGGAATTGACAGAGACCCAAGGAGCTCTGGCCTGCTTTGTGGCAGCACATCCACTGCTCATCTGTTAGAAAGTAGCCTGTTTGCCATTTATTCCTTTCCTTGTCAAGCTAAGTTTTAAAGATCAAGATACATTTATTGCAACAGAGAAAAACGCTACTATTCTGCTTTGAGTGGTAATGGGAAGGCGCATCTGAATCGGCTGAAATTTTCCTGTCTATGGGCTTTGAGAATTAAACACTTGGGGTTTTCTACTAGAAGCTGCTTGTAGCAAAGATTGTAATTTTCTGTATTGTACAGTGAGTACAGTGGAGGCCTGACTTGGCCAGCATCTGTTTGCAGGCACTGCCATGCCATAAATGCAAAGGAATAGTGTTACCATTTTTAGGAGGTTCTGTACACTATTACTGTCTGTTTTCTGAGAGCTTGGAGTATTACTCAGATCAGTTGTTTATAAATCACTGTATTCATTTCTATTGCTACAAAGTATTTCAAAATTATTCTGGATTCTTTTATAATATACTGTAGCAAAAGTCACCAGGAACTAGCTTGGCTCAGTGTTATTGATGACAGGTTCTCAAAATTTGCATTTAAGTGTTGTGATTCTGGGTTACATTAATACTAGATATGTTTTTATTATGCTGCCTTTTCTTAAGTAACAGTTATTTTCAGGTCAGTTCCTCAGTCTTTTAAGAACGTGTTGAGTTTTCATCCTATACTTTAGCATGCTTGCAGAACCACCCAGCTTAAGCTTTCTTCACGTATTTCATGAACATGTATTTTCTTCTATCATGCAAACTGTTAATGAAAAATACTGAATAGTAGTGACCTCACAATGGAGTTCTGTTTAACCCACTTAATTTATCCAGTTACACCAGTAATCTGTTCTTAAAGACTGTAAGTGAAGGCAGCGTTCATTCTTGGGAAGTTTTTTCTTTTATGTGTAATCTGTAATATTGCTTACTGCAGTTTAAGCTCATTACTAGTTTTTTCTTTTATGGAAAAAAAAAAGACTTCTCACTTTTCATGTTCCTGCTATAGATACTCTTGCTGTTTGCTTACACTACACTTAGTGAAAAGAGCTATTTTAGTGAGGGGAGATATGAAACCTCATGCTATTGGAAGTATGGGTTATGTAGTCAGCTTGCTTGCCTTTCAGAGGAATCTTTAATGCCTATCATTCCCTTCTACTTCTATATCCTCTTCAAGATTATTTCTTCCTCCATTGGCCAGCATGAATTTTAATTTGAATTTGTGGAAATTTTATCATTCCCACAAAGCTAGAGGAATTACTTGGCAATGGATAGTAGCAATAATAGTTAGCATTTATACAATACTTAATATATATTTCATCTAGCCATGCAAGTCTCAAAACTGTTTTCTCTGTGCTACTTTGTGCTTCTTCCCTATAAAATTTTGACTGACTTCATTTATGAGGCCAAGGTACTGCAAGGACTGGTTTTCCAAGTAAATGTGATTCATGGGATCATAAGAAAAAAGAAAGAACTTTAGAATCCAGAATAGGTTCTTCCTCCAAAAATGCTGTTTTTCCACTGTTTCCCTGGAAACCCTGCACACTGACATCTGATACTCCTCTGCTGCGAACTTTTCCAAAGTGAAGTTCAACTGGTTAGAGTAATTTCTGGTTAAAACAAGAGAATGTAAAACAGGTCAAAGGAGCCTGACAGGCAAGCGTTTTCCTCCTACTGCTGTGGAGCTGTATCAGCATGACCACACTTCTAGCAGTTTTTATTACCACCCTGCCTGATGAAATACTACAGATTGCGAGAGGCATGCAGTTAGTCTGCTTTGTCTTAGCTGCCCTGATTTGAAAATGATGTCTGACGAGAGTGATTACCCTATTATCAAGTGAATTTCTTCTTCAGGTGACATGGGTACAATCATTGCATGTAATTGCTAAATGTGATGCCGTTTCTTCTGTGACAGAACTATTGTTGTTCTCTGATAGGTCCCAGCAGTGTGACAGTCCCCTTTGAAGTTCAGTGAGTCAAGATTTCTCTCAAACCAGAAGGGAACTTAGCAAGTTTAGGAAGATGTGTGTATGTTGTGTGAGTGTGATGGCATTCTCTTCTTTATAGCTGAGGAAGAGAAGTTAATAATTGAAATGAGTGATGAGATTCAGGGCAATTGGATCCATCTTTGTCTGTTGATCTCTTCACCACAGTAATCCACATACTTTCACTAGCAGGAGTTCAGATAGATGCTAAAGTGGGAAAAGAAAACCTGTCTGATAAGAAAGTTAAGAACAGGCAGGTGGGTTCTAAGGGATCATGTCAGAGGTTTCTGCATGTGCTGGGCAGAACGCAAGATACTCTGTGAATTCTGGTATTCTCTGAATGCCAGGTTAACCTATTTGAAACAGCAAAAAACAGATTAATCACTTTGCCAGAAACTTTTCAAGGAATATTGAAACATTTTTAGAACTATTATCACTTGTAATGGACTTGTCACATAAATAGTGCAGTCACAGCCTTATTTATATGCTGCATGGTCTATAGAGTCAGTGTAAAGTCATTTTTTTTTCAGGTTCTTGTACCACCAGTTTCTGGAGGGTCAATTGCAGCTTTTCCGTTACTGGCTTTAATATAGAAAGGTGCCAAAATATGTAGTTTTTATGGTATATTCTTAGCTGTACTGTCAGTGTAGCTGTTACACATGTGAGTAGGCAGAAGTAGGAGAAATCACTCTGTACACTTCCTATTCAGGAAGCTGTTAGACTAGAAATAGAAGAAACTAGGGGCTGAAATGAATATATATCCACTAATCGACTTTCATCAAGCATTGCCAGCTGTCAAATTTAAGCATCATAACTTCTGTTGAAGGCCTGTAATCTTCCTAGATTATCAATCACAGCATTGCTTGTTTTGCCATGCTTTGCTCCTCAGTAATTGTTTCTGTCAAGGGGGAAGTCTCTGCCAGGAACAGATCCCAGCACCCTGACAGCAGCTGAGCAGGCACAAGAAAGCAAGGCTTTGTCATGCACTCGAACACTGCTTCCTGAAGCACAGCACAAGAAGTCCCTGCAGATAAAAAAGAAAGCACCTTCTGCCTGCCGTGTGTTCCAGACTTTTTTCCCATCATTTTTAATCATCTTATTAGCACAGTAGCAGCAGTCACTGCAGTGTCAGCAGTCTTTTCTGGGGCAGCATTTCATCTTTTGGTGATATTACTTATACTCTCATTCCCGTCTCCCTTCTCCTTTTACCTTTACTCTTTCCCTCTTGTATGACTAAATAATAATGTATGTTCATGTGAGCTCCTTGCTGTTGCTGGCATCACAATGCCAGAGAAGGGAAGTTGGCCCTGCTGTAAACAGCCATGTCTCCTTTCTGTTTGTACTTTCACTCACTTCTCAGCCCATTCTTTTTAGCGTAGCTAAAAAGGAAGTATGTAGGGAAGGTGCTTTAGGCTTTTAAGATTTATAAAAGTACTTTGGAACTCAGATGACAATACAGTACTTGCTACTCTTTTGTGGGGGTTTAGGAGAGGGAGGGGGGTGCTGGGTCCACTGGAGGGATGGTTCCTTTTAAACGGTTCATTGGCCTCTGCCCTGTTATAAATCCTGATTTTTTGGGGTTTTTTTTTTCCTTCCCTTAATAACCTTCCTCACTTCTCCCCCCGCCACCGTGCCCTTCAGAGCTGGTCGGGGAGAAGCGAGGGGGTCACCCCGGCTGTCCCCCCATAGTTCTCGTAACAAGAACTCACCGAAATGTGGACTGGCGGCGACTGCTGGCACGCGTGGTGGGTCTAGTCCCAGCACGGCCCCGGCTTGGCCGTACGGGCAGCGGCGAAGATGCAGGATCCCCTTGTGGCACTGCGCGGGGTCCAGCAGCTTTCTCCAGGTCCTCACAGCAGCTGTGGGTGGGGGACGCCGGCCGGGGGCAGCTGGCTGCAGGTGCTGGTCATGACCCTGGCGGCGGGAGCCAGTGGGCATGGTGCTGCTGCGGGTTCGAATCCTTTGCTGGCACGGTCCCAGCGCCAGGGAGAGGAAGTCACTGCGCTGTTCCCTGCCTCTCTCTCAGGTGGTCACCCAATCCCTGGGTGTTGGCAGTGGGCTCTGGCAGCGGCGGGCGCAGACACCCGCTGGTCGTTCTTTGCTGGTGGTGCCCCGGTGCCCGTGGGCGATTCTCGGTGGGCTCCCTCTGCCGTGGTCAGTGCTGGCGGTTGGCAGTAGCTCTGCTGGCCCTGTGCCGCTATGAAAGCGCCCCGGTGGCCGCGCCGGCCCCCCGCGCTGCCATGAGGGAGCGCGGCACAGAGTCCCGCAGTGCCAATGGCCCCAGGAATGGCCCCGCACGGCGGTGTGGGCGCAATGGCTGCTCGGGTTGCTCCTGTGGCCCCGGTTGGCCTCAGAGGCCCCTTTTGAAGGTTCCCGCGGTTGGTGGGTGCGCTGGAGAGGCGGCAGCTAGCCCGTGGCTGGTAAAAAAACATGGCGCCGGGGAGTAGTCGGCTCACGATTTTGGCAGGAACCGCCATTTTGTTGGAGCTGAAGATCTCAGGAGGGGAGGTGGAGCCCAGACCGCTGGCCAATCCGAAGAGGTGAAGCCAGGAAGAAGACTGCGAGATTCGCGTGAGACTTGGAGAGCTTGAAAGCCTGAAAACACGGAAGTTCACTCTCTTTGGCTTCCTGCAAGCCGGAGAGCAGTAGCACGGCCCCTCTTCTCTGACTACCAGGCCTCGTGACTTGACTCTGCCCACCCCCATCGGTACCAGAGCCAAGCCAGCACTACTGGAGGTGGAAAGGTTCCCCACATAGCATCCCTGGGTTAGGGGGAGGACTTTTCACTGTGTTGTGTTTTTCAGAGACTTCAAGGGCTGGGAGTTAACTACCACCAGAGAGAGAGAAGAGGGAGCGTCTTTCCCTTCCCACTGCTTCTCCTTAGCCAGCCTGCCTGGCCTTTGAAAAGTAGTTCCCTTATTCCCTTTTTTCCCCTTTCCTTTTCCTGCATGGATTTTTGTCGGGTGCATTTCTGTGTTAAGTCTGGACTTCCCTTAAACTGTTGTCTTTTCTTTGGTTGAGCTCCAGACGAATAAACTGTTTTCCCTGTTGTTTAAATTCTGTTCAGTCTTCTTGTCACTGTTGAGCTTGCCCCTTAGTGAAAATACTGGTGCTAAACCACCACTTCTTTCTTTCTAGACATTTGTAACATTTTAAAAAATATTCTATGGACTAATCCCAAGCTTGAGCTCAAAAACCTTTCATTCTATTAGAAATACTCTCCTATTTATTGAATATATTAAGATTTTCATATTACAGTTTTACAACTTTTTAATGGTCTAAAAGCTTTTACAAATAAATTTAAATTAATACAATAATTGCCAACATCATCTAGTGTCACTTATGCAGTAGTTCTCATTCAAGGCTTGTGAACTCCTAAGTCATTTAAGAAACATTGTCTCTGACTAGAAAGTCAAGATTTCTGGACAAGACTTGATTAGCAGCTGAGTGATCCTATTTCTGTAAGTAACCAATTTGATAGAGTTGGATATCAGAGCCTACACTGGAAAAACCAGGCTTGTTAGCAGTATTATAGAGTTAAGAATACTTGGTAAGCTTGGATTTCTTCAGAAGACTGCGCTAGGAGATCTAATTTTGGGCCTGAAAAATAATCATTCCTTTGTCTGTGAGTAGCGTTTCTGGGCATTGGTATATGTATAAACAGACACTGTCATTTCATATCAAAGTTGTACCATACGGTGGTTTTCTGTAGTTGCCATGACACAAACCACTGATCTGAAAGACAATGTTTTTCAGTTAAATAGAGAGACTATATTAGAACACATCTTTATAATACATACATCTGTCAGAGTATTTATGTAATTTATTCTATCTTTTCTTTGCTACAAATTTTATGCTGAGAACAGATACCCTCCCTCAGTTTCTGACAGTCTCTCAGTGTTAGCTGGTGAGTCATGAGATAGATGCAAAAGCTCGGAAAGAGTAGTTTAAACAGGACGAGATTGGCAATAGTCATTTATTCAAGGAATACAATTATGGGTGCATCTTCTGTTGCTTAACTTCCATTGGTTTGTGGGGTAGTTGTGAAGGACCCCTACACAATTGCTCTCTGTTTGTTGTCCAGTGGCAGGATGTGCCTCAGGGGTAGAATATTCGAGACTGTGTCCTTGCGGCTGTGTTGGTTTGGCATCACTCCTTTGGTATTTGAATTCATTATATCTGAAGGATGACTGGAAAGTACAATGAGTTTGAGGTTACACTTAAATCTTGTCATTTAGGCCCATAGTTTATGGAAAAATGAAGTGTTGGTGACAGGGATGTAAAAAATCTTGGTGAGATAAATGTATGATTTTTTAAAAAAATTTATTGACAAATTTTTTGACAATTTTTTTTTTGTGAAAAAAACAAGAATTTCACATCAAAATTTCAGATACAGAAAGATCTTGAATTACTTGTTTGAAATCAGTAAAAATGCAATGATTCTCTAAGATGGCTGTGTAACTATCCTTACCTGATATTTCATTAATTGGATGCAAGCTTTTCTGTACCAAGTTGTTCCTGTTCATTTGGGATGTTTTACCTGACACTGACAATTGTCATGTGCCCCTATGCCTTATCTCCAGTTAAAATTTGCTAACTTGGTACCTTATACTTATCTGTTCCTACATTTATTAGTATTATTCCCCAGAGAACATACAACACACAGAATAGTTTCATGCTAAAGCTATAAAGTAGGACTTTATTTGTGGTTGCTTGTCTTTGGAAGAAAAGCCTAATGAACCAGAGATGTTAACAGCTATCTTATATAAAAAACAATTCATATAGTGGTAGTCATTAGAAAGGCAGTGACAGAAAGCTGAAAGGCATTTTAACAACATTTAGTATTGGTTTTAATTTGTGCAAGATCTGTAACTAGTGAGGTGATGGATGATTCAAGATGTGTTCCAAAAATGTGTAAAGGAGAAGGTGAAGTCAGAGACATGAGGTGACCTATTGGGTTCATAAACTAAATATGTAGAACATTTCAAGTAGATTACATATTAGCAGTTGTATGACTTAATGTGTTAGTGATGTGTTCTTTACTTGAAGGAGGAATGATGGAAAGAATTGTGCATCTAGAAATATGTAATGAAAATTAATGATCTATAAGAGAGAATATATTGCATGTTTGTGATTTTACTGTGTTATTTTGGGAGTAACATAATAAATCAGTGCTTTTTTTGCTTGTGAAGACAAAAATGCATAGTCTGCAAAAGAGAATTTTAGTCCCCACAATCTTAAAAACTGATAATGGAAAAAATTAAATCTCAACTGCATGGAATAACTTCAGCTTCATTAAACAGTGAACTTCAATGAGCAGTGATCTCAGGTATTTTTGAGCTTATGCACTGAAATACCCATCAGTCTACAGATATTTTTCTTATGCACTGTATTAAGCTCCTTAAATTCTGCAAATCATTTCCATATTTGAAACACTCTGAGCCTAGTCCAGTATAGTATATCTCAGGCTAATGAATATGCAATGCAGAGGAAAATAGAAGTTTCATTTTGCAGTTGGAAATCTAAGATGTATGCTGTCAGTTAGGCCTAGTTTCTTGATAATAACCATTCACTACTTTACATACCAAGTTGTGGAAATTGCTAGAGCACTAGATCAGGTTTATGAAAAGGAGACATAGATTTGTGAAACTAGGTGACAGTTACTTGCATTAGCTTCTGCAAGTAGATGGGCACTAGTGACTGCAGATTCCTGTGAGCTCTGTTGAATTCGTGGTGTTATATTCTGAGGAATCCAAATCTTTAAAAAAATTACTGTTCATGTTTTGATGCTGAACAAATGATGCATTTTACCCCTTAATAAGTACATACTGTTTTCTGTAGCCCTTTTCTAAGATGAAAAAGTATTTATGACCAAAGGAAAGAAGTGCAGCTTTTCCCTAGAGGTCATGTTTTTGCCACTTGATATTTGTGAATGTAAGGAGGAGATGGAGATTTTTCTGCTGGCTGCTAACTTGGGAAGCTGTGAGGAGTCTGGTAACAGCTGCCAGATCTGAAAGGTACAAGATGAGAAAGTAAATACTGATGGAGTTTCTGCTTCAAGTCCCTCCCTATAATGAGAGTCTCGAGATGATGCTGTCAAATACAAGTCATTGATTTTGACAGATCATCTTTTGGGGAGTTGTATCCGACTGTCTCTGAGCAGACCTGCATTGATCTCAAATTAAAAGAATGATTCTGTCTGGCCTTTTTTGCCTTGAATATGGTTTCAAGGGTTTTGAGTCTTTTCAGTACAAAGAAGTGCTTTTAGGGATCAGTTCAAGATTGTGCATGAAGACAAAGTAAGTCTCAAACTTAGCTATCAAAAGATTACTATCTGATTTTACATGACATAATCAGACATTTAATATGTGGATATACGATCAACTTCCTGATCACATGACCTCAGTTTCAAATACCATTACAATAACATGTTCCACAATTTTAGGTTGTCAATAGTATAGATTAATGTCAGTCTCTCAGCTTCTGTAAAGCTTTAGTCTCCAAATATATGTTAAACTCTGATCACAGTACCGGTGCCTGGGGGAAATAATGTTCTTTTATATTGAATACAGCCCTGGTTAAGGGATGGCTATTTTATTGGAAATTTTGTTCTCTTTGAGTGCAGCTTTACAGTCACAGAACCTAGTCTTTTGTTCTTCTTTCTGTTTACCCCCAATGCCTTGTCTGTCTTTGTGTGAATACAAGTATTTCCTGTAGTTGAGTAAATAAAAAATAAATTGAGCTCTTACAGCTGACTCCAGACAAGTTCTTCTCAGGGTCTGAACAACCTAGGTATCTCTTGTTTTTAACAGTGCATTTTATTGAGAGGAGGCAGAGTTTAACTCTTTTAAACATTCCGTATAACTGTTGTTCCACTCTCAATCCTTTTTCTAGTGTAACAAATAACTCAGTTTTTTCATCTTAACATGAAATATAATTTCTGATACCAAGTCAGTGTACCCTCCATCTCCTAAACACTAGTAGATGTAATTTTTGGCTTCACCTCCTTTATTACAGCTACTAACCCAAACTTCTGCCAACTGCTGACATTAATGGTGTTGAAAAAATAATAAAAGCAATATAGTGACCCTTAAGAACACACACATACAGAAGTTGTTTAAAACTTGGCACCTTGCACTGGTTTATTTACTCTGTGGAATAAGGGCTGTGTCTTCTCATGTTAGATTTTTTTTTCTAAGGGGAAATATATTTATTTATACATACAGATCTTCTTTAAAGTGTCTTCTTCACAAACTTTTTAGTGGTTCTGTAGCATAGATGGAATTTTCTATGTTTTACAGTGTGCTTTATGGTGCCCATTGGGTGGGCCTCTTATTCATATGTAATGTCATCACATAGTGTAAGTCACAGAAAAACAACAGATTAAAAATAGAGCAGGTGAAGACAGGAACACTTTCTGGAATGCAGTCACATTAGAGAAATTCATCTGGCCAAAATGGCTCATCCCTACACATTGTGTTCCATGAATTATGTAGAAAAAACAAGAATTCCTTTCCTGATTAAGAATAATTTTGGAACAAATATAGTAAAAAAATTGAATGCGTTTTCAGTCTTTCCAGCTTAGTATCTAAGTTTTGATGCAGATTTAATAGGAAAAATTAACCTCTGCTGGTAGAACAAGAAAAAAAAAGTGTTGCTTTATTCTGGTCCTCCTTGCTTGTGTACTGTGTGCAAGAGAAGGGCGAATGGATAAGAATCATTTGTCCAACTCTGTACTGCACATGTGCTGCTGAGTGCTTGGGCAGGAATCCTGCCTCTCTGGGCCAAACACAGGGACAGTGAAGATGGACAGGAATCCTCTGCAGACCACACGCGCAGATGGTGTGGACAGACAGGAATGTAATGTCTGTGTATCTGTATGGATATTACGAGGCAGGACTCTTCTAGGTGAATGTCAACCCTAATAATTTCCCATACAGAAAAAATTCTTAACTTCAATTTGGTTTGGGGTAGCAAAGCTCTGTTGGTTGTCAAAGGAAGTGCCCTTTCAACTCTTCCCTCCTGCAGTTACCATGCAGGATTTTGCCTAGATTCAAAGATGAAAGAAAGGCACAAAAAGAATAATACTGGGTTTCTTTTTCTTTTACATGCAACAGCTTTTAAAATTAATTTCAGATCAAGCATAAATAGTCTTGAGGTTTCATTGTATGTTTTTTTAAACAGTTGCTATCAACACTGTTTATATCATGTAGATACAGACACATTTGTGTATACACTCAGAGCTGGGTTCTGGGCAGTTACAGGCAGTCTGTGTTGAGATGATACTGAACAGCTCACATCACTTTAGCATCTAGGAATTTGTATCTGTGCATAACTACTTTTTTTGTTTGTTTGTTTGGATCCTCAAACACACCATGAGGAGGGAAAAATGAGCAAGGGGGAAAGTGTAATGTGGAGTTTTCAACACTTTGGGTAATGAGGACCATGACAAAGACAGATACTTCCTTTTGCATTATGATACAAGTAGCATTTCACTTTTTCTTCAAGAGGGTGTTGGTATGTATCAAAGTAGGTTAAAGAGACAATAAACTGTATATATTAAACATGGAGCAGAGACATGAGCTAAACATGAGAGGCTTACTCCTGTTCACTTGGGAATTTGTAGCTGTTCAGCCTCCCAGAATCTTAAAGGCATGTACCACAGTATCAGAAAACTGTACTTCTGTGTAACTTTTAAGGATACAAGGATATAAGGATTTAAGGATGCAAGAGTACGTTGAGAGTCGACATCCAAACTCTTACAGCTCAAACAAAACATGCCGGTTTGGAGTCCTTCAAAGACGAGTTTAAATAACAGCACTTTCCGTCTGCTTAGCTGAGCTGTAGTTCCCATCCAGTAACTTTCCAATTTATTGACCAGTTTTAACCAAATTTGACAGAGGGAAAAAAGTCTCAAAGATTGAGTAATTTAAAGGAACTTAATTAACATCCACAGCTGGGTAGAGGCAAAAAAAAGCCCAAAATACAGCTCCCATACAGGGAAAGTCAAGAAGAATTGAGCCGTGATATATTTTGTTTGGCTGTAGCATACACATATGTCTGGCCATTCAGAACATACATACTTTCACACTGGTCCCAGCTGACTCCTGCCTGGAGACACCATGGGGGAGGCAGGCTGGAGAAAGAGATTATTATAGGGTTGAAGGCCATGCTTAGGAGGTGGAGAGTACAAATCCAAAGCACACAGATTTCATTAGCTAGACTAAAATGGGTAATAAAGTGGACTTATATGCTCTTCAAGGGTAGCCATGCTGTCTGCAAAAGAAATCAGGTCTTTATTGATTAAAGAAGTAGTTAAGATGGCACAATAGACCAAGAGTGAATATACCAGCATAATTTAGCAAAAAAGCAGTTGTTAAGCTACTTTCAATAAATTCGCCTTTTTTGTTTTCTGGGCATATGGCACTAAAGGATGCTGATCATATTCTCTTCTGCAGTAAGGCCCTCCTCTGCCATAGTTTGGAAACAAGATCAGACTTTCCCTAATTAACTGCACCATAAAGAAGGCTCATAACACAAAAATGTTCACCTGCTTACTTTAAACCTGGAGTACAGAGGCTTTATTTACTCAATACTGGAATATGCATTTAGCTAGTTCTCTTATTTTGTCTTAAGAATTAAAACAGCAGCTCATTTTGTTTGCTGTTGTGTCTTCAGATCAATTTCAGTAAATAATTTCTTGGAATGCCTGTTGTGTGAGGGATCCAAGATTCTTTGATGTTGTCATGGATTACCATTTGTCCTTTGTCCATTTTACCATTTGTTGAACCTGCCTTAAAGGGACTTTTTGATGCATAGGCCATCGTGAAGTATATATACTGAACTATAGATTAGGTTTACAATAGATGTTCTCAGACTCTAAGCCCTTGCTCAGACATCTCTGAGATACAGGAAAACATATATTTCTGCCAAAGACCTGTACATGCAGTGGAAAGATGCCAAAGGACTAACGAACTTGGTTTCCTCCTTTTCTTCTGAGTAGTTAACCATGAGAGTAGATTTTTTTTTTTTTTAGTTTCCCTTGAAACCTGTGACTGGGCATATTCCAGCTCTTGTGAAACAAGTAATTGAAAAAAGTAATTCTATTACCACTGGTTGGTTAGTCTTAAACACAGCTTGTGATATCTCTGAAGAGAGTAAAAGATAGGTAAAAGAACATATACTATAATGTTCATATGATATAGCACAAAAAAGAGTCCCAAACACAGATCTAATTTAGATTTTGGGGGGTTTTTTTGGTGTGACTAGTTTTCCTTATACAGAAATTGGAGCAATAGATTTCTATAAACTTCATCACTGGGGAATTCCTTAGGCAGTTATTTGTTCATCTCCTAAGGAACTAAGTTCCAAGAGACACATTCCTGTACAGGGAAAATTTTAGTTTAGAGTTTATTTTTTAATCCCATCCACATATGTTTACGTATGTCAAATCTCAAAGAGAATGCCATATCTAGATGATCTCCTTCCTTTAGTTTAGGTCAAAGCTTTTTGAATATGAATTTTCCAGAATGCAGTTTTTCAGTCATTATCACATGTGGAGAGATGAACGGAAAAATGACATCTTTAAACACAGAAATTAGATGAGCTGATGATGTCTTTCACTTTATGATGTACTGTTGTTTCAACATTGCCAACAGCCAATGCAGAAGCAAGTGTCTGAGGCAGAATCTATTAAGTCCTTCAGGTGTTTACAAACCCCAGCTACTGCACATGTTCTTTGTTGGGCTCACAGAAACACAGACTCCAGGACATACACAACTCTAGTAACAGGAATGGTTTTCATTTCTGTGCAGTTGATTTCTATGCACTTCTATTCTGGTTTGCTGCTAATAGAGAAATCTCACTTGCTAATCTCGAACGGACAAAATGAAAGCCAAACCTAACTAATGAAGTGTCTTTTAAAACTTGCGAACAAAAATGACAACTCAGCATGTACTATCTCTACAAATTTGAAAAATGTGTCCCAGATCATTAAATAACATGAGTGGGAAGGGGTCATAGAGTTAAATACTTGAAACAACCCTTCAGAGTCCCAGTGCTCAAGGCAGATATACACTTGAGGTGGATGTATATCAAAGGTAGGTATAGATATACTCAAGGCAATTACAAAGAGCATCATATTCTAATAAAAGGGAAGGAGGGATTATTCTTTCTGTGTTTCTGACAACCAGATTCCAGAAGGGAGCTGATTAGACATTTAGAGGAGTTATGGCTCACTGCAGGTTTTTAATAAATAAAAAAGAACTATCTAAAAGTCTTCACAAGTACATAATTTTCAAGGATCCTGAATTTGGCACACACTTAGGAAGGAAAGTCACTCAAGTTTCTCCATTGTATTTCTATGTTATTACTGGTAAAAATGTTTCTAAACTCTTACTTCTGCATGTGTGTTCTTCCAGTGAAACATTCAAGTCAGATTGAAATTGGATGACTCCTTTAACTCGTTGACACACTGCCTCCACCACATACCCATTTGTCACAAGTATGGTCATTATGCTAATATTTACTCAATGTGGGTTTTTTTTAAACTCTACATTAAATGATTAATAAACCGTGTTTAGACTGGTTAGCAAAACCAGAAATTACCCCATGCAAATATTCTACAAAAAAATGAGAAAGTAGTCACTGATGTCATGGTTTGTGCTGTGTTTCATGGTGGATGCAAACTCTTTAGATAAGTTACTTCACTAAGCGTACAAAGCAGGCTGGATTAATAGAGAGAATGCACAGTTTATGAGCTGGAATCTGCTATTTATTAGAGAGCTTGTCTAGAGATACAGAAATGTGTGATCCCTATGAATAAAATTGGTTTCAAAAACTTGCCAGGGTAATGGGTACCAGAACACTAGCTGTCCTGCAGAAATGCTTAAGAAAGGTATGTACTCTCATTATAACATATAACTTCGTGCAAGACTTCAAATAAAAACATTCTGTAAAATGTATTATAAACAATGTCTGGAGTTAAATCCATGGGTTTCAAATTTATATGTGGAATTCCACAATAAAGAGTTTGTCAGGCCCAGATAGCACTCCTTTAGGCTTTACTAGCTATATTCCAGAATGTGTCTTTGACTTTCCCCTACGTTTTGTGGATCGTCATCAGTTCTGGGGTTTTTTTGTGTAATACTTTAACTGTGATAAAATATTAATTTGATATTTAGTCTTGCGGTACACAAAAAAGCTACCAGTATAGCCAGCAATGAATATAAGAGAACTTACTTCTAGGAATCTACAGGTGACTGTGCTTTGAAGCAGTACATGCATGAGTGAGGGATTTAATGATTCTTTAAAAATTCACCATGGCTGTGAATTAGTTTTGGCAGCTAAAATAGTGTACATATGCAGTTTGCAATGAAAGTTTTTGGGTGCTGGTTATGTTAGAAACAGTCCACTGTGTGTGATTTCCTTGTTTACCCAAACACTTAATGATTATAGAATACAGGCAGAAATAAACTATATTTCACTCAAAAAAAAGTGATGAAAACATGGTGAAATCACTGCACGACCAAGAGAGCAGGTTTAAAAGAACTTCTGATGCTGGTCATTCACATTCATGATTAAAACAAGTTTGTCTCATATTTTCTCCTAGTGCTTTTTTCTTCTAATATAATTTCCTGCTGTAGCAAGAGATAGGGAAGAGGACAGATGTAAAGAAGAGAGAAAGGCATTAAAAATAAATGTATCAGAGAGGCAGAAATATAATTACAGAAGTTCTTGAGGGGGAAAAGCGAGGAGTACTAGTGTATTGTATAACCGAGGGAAGATGGGGTTTTTCAGATGCAGTACCTTTGAAAATGTTATGATTTAGACCATCAATTCACAGACTCTGGTCTGCAGAACTCTAGTTCTCTAGAGTCATTCCTGTCTTTGATTTAGGAGCTTGAGAGTGTATAATGGCCTTCAGTAATTTTGAGAACTGACACTAGTCTGAAGGGTTTGGGACTGTTCTTCTGCACAGTGATTATTGGCAGAAAAAAAGAGCTTTGTTAAGGGCTTTGATAATGTGTGGAGTTTTGATGGAGGGTATAATTGGAGAACCAGGAGTAAGGTTGTGAAATCTGTCCAAAAAGAAATTAAGAAACCTGGAAAAAAGTCTTGAAACCTATTCAGTTGTGGACTTGTGTCCAGTTTTTTTCATTCCAGCATTTTTTCTACACTTGCATGAAGAAGGTGCCTGTAATGGCATATTGTATTTTGTAAGCAATATTTGAATCTGACATCCAGTTCTTATAATTACTAGTTCTGCTTACAGCTTTGGAGAGTTTAAACAAAAGCACTTCTGACACAAACAATTTTTCTGCACTGCTCATTTATTTTCTTACAAGGCACAGTAGTTAAACCACTTTGTTGTTCATACTTTTTACAATGAAGTAAAAATGTTTGCCCTAGGATCTGAGCCATAACCTCATGAGGTGGGAGAGGATTGTATAATAGTGCCGTGACAAAGCTGTTCAGGAGTGCAGGATGTTGGAGTGGTTCCCCACAGGAAAGTAAATGGTTTCTTTTTAAATCACTGCAACAGCCATTTGCTTTAGAAATTTCCATCCTTTTGAACATTTTTTTTTGTAGAGGAGCAATAGGAAAAAAACCTCAATTCTTGTATTTACAGTTATTTTTAGAATTTCCAATTAAAATTTCATCATTGGTATTCCAGTCCTAAGCAAAAGCTTTTTATTTCCATATTTGACATAAAAAGAATTATAAAAGTATTATTATATATGTTATTTGAAACACTGCTTGGAATTTAAATGTTGGAAAATAATTCTTTATGGTATTCATCAAGAGATAAACTGCTTTTCTTCTGTCTTTTGATTCCAACAATATTAATGGTATTAATGATTAATGATATTAATCAGTTCCTGTAGTGAAATCACAATACTGATTTTTGTGTTTGCTTGCCAGTACTTTTATATCACAAGCATGCACTGTTAAATTAACAGCAGCAACAGCAGTGGAAGGTTGAATTAAAGGGGGAACATAGAAAATGTCCGTCTAGGTGAACTGATCCCATAGGATTATCATCATGAGGATGCTGCAGATGTTGTTCTGGGTTAAAATGTTCAAAGGCCTGTAGTGGAGCTAAGGAACTAAGTCACATTTGGCAAGTAAGAGGAATATTGGAACTTACCTCCCTTTTCATTTGAAAACTCCAGCTTTGATAGCTATAAAATTATCTGAAGATGAAAATCCCAAATAAGAAGAATGGAGATGCTGCAGTCTCTTGGCATCCTGTTCTAGTGTTTGATCCACCTCATTATGAAAGGAATTTTCCTGATCTCCAATGAGAATTTCTTATGTACTAATTTACGTCCATCATCTCTTGTCCCATCCCCTCCAGGAAGTGTGGCTTCATCCTCTCTCTTTCTTCCTATCACATAATTAAAAGAGCCTACTCTTTTTCAGTTATACCAGCCCATCTATCAGCCTCTTTTCATACCTCCTGCCAGGTTTTATTAATAGTAGATTGTTCTACTTGAATTTAAGTGACAAAAGTGCTCGGCCTCTTCAATTTGACTTCAGAATTTTCTGTGAGGAATACTGTGCTTTTTGCTGACCAGACCTGACTCTTAGGAAGGTGTGTTGCCTCCCTGGCCCTCGAGTAGGGGATGTCACCAAGAAATTTCCCAGCCTGATACAGCCCATTGACTGACTACTGACTACTAGTTTTCCAAGTAGGCAGTGGTGAAGTCTCAAGAAGAAGGTTAAGGACAGTCAAGAGGGATGTCAAGGCCTTGGAACAAGGTCAAGGTCCTTGGTTTCTAGTCAAGAAATCTGGAGTTCAAGTTGTGTTCTCTTCTGTCCTGCCAATTGCAAGACATGATGAGGGCAAGAAACAGGAAAATCATGCAGATGGACACATGGCTTTGAGACTGGTATAAACAGCAGAACTTAGTGGGTTTTGATCATGAGTCAGTTTATACAATAGCAACAAGTGGGGTCCACTTGTCTTAAAGGGGAAGAGGGATCTTAGCTCAGGACTTAACAGGGCTCATTGATAGTGCTTTAAACTAAAGTTGAAGGGGGACAAGGGCATAGCCAGGTTTGGCAGAGATAAGGGACCTGCTGAAAAGCAACTCTGAGGAGAAGAACCCGGGAATCCTGATGGAGAATAAGCTGTCTGTGAGCCAGCAGAGTGCCTTTGTGGCCAAGAAGGCTAAGGATATCCTAGGATGCATTAGGAAGACCATTGCCAGCAGGTCTAGGGAGGTGATCCTGATTCTCTACTCAGCCCTGGTGAGACCAAGTTTGGAGAGCTGTGACCAGTTCTGGGCTCCTGAGTACAAGAGAAACATGGAGCTCTTGGAGCGGGTCCAGTGGATGGTGACAAAGATGGTGAGAGGATTGGAGCATCTCTCTTATGAGGAATTGCTGACGGAGCAATTGATGAAGGGAAGATGGAGAGGGGACCTCATCAATGTCTTTAACAATATGAAGGGAGGGTGTCAAGAGGATGAAGCCAGGATCTTCTCAGTGGTGCTGAGCAATAGGTCAAGAGGCATTGGCAGAAACTGATGCACAGAAAGTTCCACCCGAACAGTAGGAAGAACTTCTTTACTGTGCAGGTGACTGTGCACTGGAACAAATTGTCTAGATTATGGAGTCTCCCTCACTGGAGATACTGCAGAACCATCTGGATGCAGTCCTGTGCAATGTATTCTGGAATGGCCTTGCCTGAGCAGTGGACCAGATGGACCCACTGTGGTCCCTTCCAACCTAACACAATCTATGATTCTGTGAAATGTTTAGGTCTTTATATTCTTCTCTTCCTGTATGAACTAGCCTAGGGTTTTTTTTCAGGTATCATGGAATGTGCTGCTTCTTTTTGGGAAGAGCTACTCCTTCTTTCAAGAAAGTTAATATGCAGTAACATTCTGCTAGACAGCAGGTTTTCAATAGATTTTTTTCCAAACACATACTGAAAATCATGTAAGAATTTATTATCAAAACCAAAAATTTCCAAAGAATTGTGAAATCATTTAAAGTCAGTTCTCATTGCAAAGAAGAAACTGGTAAAAAGACAACCTTAAATACAATAAAATAATAAACACGAATAAAGTGCCTTTACAATAAACTGGTTGTTTAAGGATTAATGTAGCACGTTTCAAGTAGTGATTTATGAATGATGAGTCAAACTTGGAATTCAAAATTTGTTTGACAAAGCAAAGCAAACAATATAAAAATTTTGCATGATTAAATAGCTTATTGCTTAAGCTCAATTTGCTACAGCTTTTGTTAAATTAATCCAAAATAAAATCAAAACCAGATTCAAACCCTGGACCTTCTCTGTAATGCTCTGAATAGAGTCAAGTAGAACCTGCATTATCTAGCCTCACCATGCTCATTAAAATTAGAATTTTCAGTGAGAAACCATAGAGTTATGAAGGGATTGAATCAACAGCTGGCATTTTTACAGTAAGCTTTGAGCTTTCATTTTAAGACTTTTAATTTTAGTGCATGCCTGATTCTTATGGCTATCTGTAGATAATTTACTGTGTATCATATCTAACATAGGTCTCACTAGCCTTTTTATTTCCTTGGGAGACAAGGATTTCACAAAGCTCAAAATGGGGCTTTGTCTGCCCTCTGAGCTGAGAAGAAAAGTGCTGTCACTCTATTGTGGGCATGCTCCAGGTGTGAGTTCCCAACAACACTGGCACCCAGATAACATGAAGGGGAGCACACTTTGCTTTGCAAGACCCTAACCTAGCTCTTTGTAGTCCCATCTAGGCTGCTCACAGAGTGTCATTGCTGCCTGAATGGCCTTTTTAAGTCTGGCTGGGGAAGTGGCACATTTTCCAGGTGCATTTCTTTCATTATTTGGGGAAAGGAGAGGTGTTTGTAGGAGCTTGGGGACCTCATTTCAGCATAGTATGTTGAAAGGGCTTTATCTCACTAACACTCTCCTTTGCAGGCACAGTTGTGTAGTATATTTTAATGTTCGTTGCAATTGCTTACCGAGAATGGTATTGTTAAAATAAAATGTTCCATTTATTCTTATGCAATTTATTTTCTATTGTGTGTTTTTAAAAATTGTATATCCCCTGTAACTTGAAATTTCCCAAGAAGTTGAGGAAAAGCTAAGAAACTTGTTTCATATTTTGATAATTCTTTACTTGGCTATGTTCAGGTTTTAATTTATAAATCTTCATTATGTCACTTTTTCTTTATTATTTATTAACATTTATTAACATATATTAATATATTAATATTTATTAACATTTTCATTTTCTCACAGAATGGCTTTTGTATAATTCACATTTTTTTGGCCAGTCTCAGACTCCTTCTGCTCTTTGATATATCGTTTGAAAACTGATTTGCATATTGAAACTGTATGGACTTCTCTAAGTAGTGTCCTATTTTCAGCTTGTTTACTTTTCTTTTTAAACTGATTACTTTATGGGGTTTTTGTTGGTGTTTTTTAACTGCCTTAGGGACATCTAATTCATGTTTTCACTAAATTGTTCTCCAAGTTGATGTTTGAACCTTAATCCCAGGGATCTATAAGAAGAAATTAGTTTTCTGCACAGTACAAGTTTTAGGAGGTACAAGTCAAATGATTCGCTTATTTGCAAAATTAATTTATCCTCAAAATGAGCTGTTTGGAATGTGTCTCCAAGTTTTTACCAATTCTGTACAGTAATGCAGCTGATGTTTTATGTATGTGTCTTATATTTTTCCATGTATGGACTTTGAATATGCAGAATAATATACCTTGTTCCCCCTTGTCCCTGTGATCACATTAGAAGGTACACTCAGATTCTTTTTGTTTGTTTTTATTTTTGATAGACTCAGAACCGTATGAAGCTGATGGCTGATAACTATGAGGATGATCACTTCAAATCCTCACCCCATTCCAACCAAACTAACCACAAGCCCTCCCCTGACCAGGTAATGTGTCTCTCCTTTTTGTTTTAAAGGTAACTTTTACTATGAGGACTGATTGTTTTGAAACATACGCCATTTTCCCTGGCATGCTTGCAGTAACTTGGAACAAAAATAGCATTCTGGAGTGAAGTTATAAACCAGAAATGGATGTTGCTGTTGTGTTAGCTTTGTCAAAAACTCATGAAATGTGAGCAGACAGTTGCCAGTACCAGGATGTTAATAAGTAGGTGGAGGAGAGGGAGCACACTGAAAGGGAAATAAAAAACATTAGTCTGAAAACGCGAAACTCGTGTCCTGTCTGACATGCTCAGATTTTAGTAGCTCAAGTTTGCTACTTGGGTGTGTGGAGTGTCCAGGACTGTTTCTTGTCTTCAGTAGCAGGAAATCATACTCCAGGATCAGCTTTCTGATCTGTGGATTACGTGTGAGCAGTTGCCTTCATTTCCCATGAGGAAATCCTGGCCTTGGTGCCAGATGAGCAGACTGCTCCCTCACAAATTCAATGGGCCATGAACTTAAGGAAAATCAATTTACCATCTCCGAAGCAGTGAGGAGCCTCCTGTGTCGTTTACAAAGCACAGCCGTGTGCACGATAACTATCAGAGAGATTAACTATCCCTTGGGTAGCACAGAAAATGCCAGCATAATTGCATATTCCATGTTGTAATCACATCCATTCCAGTTTAATTAAAATATTAGCTGTCATTAATCACTTTCTTGACAAAGTAATGGAATGTCTGGCACTCCTCTTTGGCCTCTGACTCATCTAGAAATTGTTTTAATCTGAAAGAAGGCCTCTCACTCTAGACAGTTAAGCACCAACCTAGTGATATGAAGAAATCGTGGGTAAGGTACAAAAGGAAAATGGCAAAAACCAACTGTGTATTCACCCTACAAAAATAGATCTTTAAAAATTCCCTTTGATATCTCCATCAAATAAATACGAAGAAACAAAGAGAAAAATTCTCATTTTCAAAGCAACTTTCTTTTTCATCTTGATTTAATGCCTTCCTCCACTCCAATACATTGAACTGGCTTGAATTTTATGCACTGTTTCTGAAAAATGTTGGTGCTACCTTTTTCAGGAGAGTTAAATTGTTAACACCGCAAATTAAGTTGAGATCTTAATTTAGTATAAATGCTAGAATATCTGTCGTTTTTATACTGCAACTCTATAGAGACCTGAAGCCATTTCCTGAATTTACCTGTAGCAAATGCTTGCAAATGAATGCAGCATAGCATTTACAGATTAAATGAAAAGATAAAATGTAAAAGAGAAATAAGATTTAAGCATTTACAGAATTTTTTTTAAACATCTTCCAGGGGAGAGCAATAAGGAGGGGAGGGGTGGGAAGAGGGTCTGGTTGCACTTCCTCTTTGCATGGGAGGCATTTCAAAAGCTGACAAAGGCTGCGAGAGAACAAGGAAAGGTGTATCTCAAGGTAGATCAGAGTATTACATAAGGAATTAAACACTTTTTACTACTATTTGTACTTACATATGTGATTTAAATACTAACCAACTCTTCCTTTCATTCCCATGCTGCTCTGGGGCTTTCCTGCCTACCTCTGCACCTCTAGGATGAGGAGGAGGGTATTTGGGCATAAGCAGTCAGATCCTCTTAGTTCAGCCATTTTGTTCAGAACGGTGAGAATCAACGTCTCTTGCCAATAGAAAAGTTTCCAACTGTCACTCCCATATCTCACTCCCGTGTGCTTTGTGAAACCTGGCTGTGCTCCTTCCCCCTTGCCTGAATAGTCTCTGCATGAGGGTGTTTCTTGTGTGTTTATGTGTACTTTGTGATTTTCTTAATTTAATCATTAGAACATTGTTTCACGATGTTGTGGGGAAAACTTTCCAGGGCATGTTTCTGTGCAAAGCAAACTGTTAATGCGGAAAAGAGAACAGGAAATGTCTCTAATATCATTTACCATTGACTTCATGGAGGAAGTGTTTTCAGTTGGATTCTTTTTCAAAGCAGTTTGCACTGTAGCCAAATCTATGTATAATTTTTCAATTCTGGTTTGTAAAGAATTTGCTCAGAGATAATGTTCCTCCTGAAGATAATGTTCCTCCTGAAGGTTTTAAGCATGTTAAGATCTACTGCTGAGACTGCTGCCATGCATGCTGACCTAATCAGTCACAGATGTTTATCAACTCACAATAGATGATTCTTTATACAGACTAGGAATATAAATTGTCTATAAATTTGAAGGCAAAGAAGAATATCCCCTTAACTTTCCTCTCTCCCTTCCATCTCCCTCATTATTTCAAAACAATGGGGGAGAAACTGGTAGCTGTTTTACATTTAAAGTACATTTTGTTTCTCCATGTCAACATCCACAATTTTCTCTTTTCTGCTGTCAAATTGTCCCCATAACAATTCCCATTTCCAGAAGAGAAGGCAGTAAGTACACAGGACAGAGCCCTTCTCCTCATGGCTGTTCTCTAGGAAAGAAAACATCCTTTACTGACAAGGAGCCTTGATATAGAGCCTCAAAAGTCAAATATCAATTATTAGGCTACAGCACATAGGATTCATTTATCCCTTGGAGTATAAGTTTTAAAGCAGAATACATTTATTTGAAGTACTTAAAGTGTTTTAAAAGACTGAGATGCAATGACAGCATTTTAAAATTTTATATGAAAATTTTTCTTTCTTCAATTATCCTTTTAAGAAAAAATAATTTCACATTAATTTCTTCACATTTTTTCTCACAATTTGATTTTTCCATACCAGTTATGTGAAAGAAAACTTGGGAAAATTTCTGTGGGAATCTTGGGCTCACATTTCTGAACATATTTGTTTTATAATAGATTTGTAGAACATTCATGAAAGAATAAGGCACTCTCTTCACACTTGCTTCATTAACTACAGACTTACATGTCTGACTGTGTAGATCAAATCCCTCTTTTCAAGTCAACCATCTGAAAAACCTAATCCAACTGTGACAATGTCAAACTTGAATTTCACTCCTTGGGGTTTGAACTTTGAAAATCTATTAGTGGAAAAATTGATAAAGTCCTTCATTAATTTACACTTGCTGTTGATTTTGCATTTTCTTTGAATCACCACTCTTGGAATGGTTGTGTGTTAGTGCATATTGTTAAAAGTTTTAGAGAGAATGCTTGCAAAGATCAGCTGAAGCACAGCAATTAAACAGGAAAGATCAGGTAAATAAATGAGGAAAAGGAAGAGGATGATCAGTATGAAGGTAGGAGTCATTCTGATTTTCCTTCTAGAGCAAACATGGAGTTTGTGTAGAAAACACTGATATAAAGATCTTTCTCTTTTCCTCTCCCATCTGCTGCTACATTCATGAATGCAATTGTGCCAAGAGTATGGTTTCTCTTAGTTTACCGAACTAATGGGTGGTTGACGTTAGATGCAGCTTGTCTCTCCACTTTGAGGCATTTTCCTCAGGAAAGCATGTTACTGAGTATCCTAGTCAAAATAATCAGTCAGGCAGCATCTTTGCTTTACATACATTTCATCTGAGAAACTTGTAAGCCTCAAGATTGTCTTGCATAAATCAACAGGACAAGTATTAAGGTGATTGATACTTCCCAAGCTAGTTATTCCCAACAGAGTACATGTTTTTACCATAATATTACATGTGCATTTAAAAAAAAGTCCTTATTCTCTTTGTAAAAGCTAAGATGATGTAAGTATTACAATTATAAAAAAGTGACTAATAGCTGCTCTCTGGCGGGCAGGGACCAGCGGCTCCACAACTGCCCAGTGGAACACTGGGCAGCCCCACTGTTCCTCCTACTCGCATGGGGCCGGCCGCTGGCAGGCATGCACCACGGAGCCTGGCATCCGCCATGTTTTTGAGACCCAGAGCCACGTGGTCACAGTGAGAAGGAGTTTTGGCGGGCTCTTTCTCGGGAGGAACCGGGGTGGGGCCAGGAGGGTGTGGATTGGGTGGTGGCCAATGGGAGGGTGCCACGAGAGCACAACCACGCCCACAGAAGGGCAGCAGAGGCATTGCACCCGTGCAACAGCCGGGAACTGAGGGGAGGGGCCGAGAAACCCTATAAAGGCATCACCAGAGCTCCGGGGCTTCCTGTTTTTTGCCGGTGGCTGGAGGAGGCAACTGTCCCTCGCTTCCAACGGCCACACCCACCATTTTACCACAACACACATGGCCTGCCAGCCTCTCTCTCCTCGCAGTGTGCCTCCTGTCTGGACAGGGAACCAGCTAACCTCCGCCGCCACTCCTCATCTCCCAAGAAGAGGATTTTTCTAGGCTGACTTCCATTCCGATTTGCTGGTTTTAAAAACCTCGAACCCCCATTCGTACTTTTGAAAAACCCCAGGGACCCCTCAGGGCACCTTGTTGGTTAGCAGAGCACATTGTCACAGGAGTCCCCTGCTGTACTCCCCATGGTACAACAGCAGGAACTTTTGTTTTTCTTGTTCCCTTGCCTCCTTCTTTGGGAAGGACAGTAGGTTTGGGATATTGGGATTGTTCATTTTTTGTGGATGGTAGTTATTTGTTTCCTTCCCCCTTGCTCATTCCAATTCAATTCCATTTTCTTTTTTTTTTCCCCTTGTCTTTTCAATAAACTGAGTGTTCATTCTGAATAGTTCCCTTGTCATCTTATTAGTAACCCTCAGTGGTCCTAACTGCCATACTACATTATTTTATTTTTATGTTTTAGGGATCAAGGTTTTTCCCCTTCAGCATTCCAGAATTGACTGAGTTTAATGCTTAATTGTGCCAGGTCTGTACATGACAGCATTATCAGATAGAGCTCCTCTGAAATGGAGCACTTACCCTAAACATACACACCCTTATTGTAGTACCAAATAGTGGTAGTTTACATTTCAGTTTATAATTCAGTTTAAATATCACCTTTCGTCCTGAAATAGTCTTTCTTAGCTTTTTTCTCTAGCCTCTTTTCCTTGCTGTCTGAATTTCTTATAACTCATTTTATTCCCCTTTATACTCAAGAGTATTCAAGTGTGATTTCACATGAGGATGCTCTATTGTCTTTCTCAAATGCTAAAATGATCTGGCCAATATCTTAAATAGCCATTATCCACTTTTATAAAGAATAATATGAATTTACATTTTAAGATAGCTAATATATGCAAAAGGATATGTGTGTATGCATGTGAATCTTCTTATAAATCTGTACCTTGTGTGTGCCATATGTGGGAAGGAGAAGGAAAGCTCCCATACCTAAATTTCCCAAGCTTCTTAATTTATCTAGTTTCCTTGTGAAGCGCAGCTGTGCTACTTATGATGGAAGAAAGCGTACATGTTGTTTAGACATCTGCTTGATTCACCTCTGCCCATCAGAAATGAGGAAAACCGTTTTTGTTGAATGGATGTAGGGGGCATAGGATCACAAACACTGTTGGGAAGAGTGAAAGACAATCAAAGGGTGCAGTGGTAAAGCAGAGACACAAATGAAGTGCTAAGGGCAAGAACAGAGGAAGGGCAAATTGAAATTCTGAAAGCTGTGAGATTTATCATGGTATGTAATTTATATATACTAGATGTGTGGTTTTGAGTATGCTGTTACTGTATTTTTCATCCCATCTTCCATGGCTCTAGCTTGTGGTAGGGGTTGAAGCCTAGTAGGTGCTGTCATTAGCCAAGCTTTTTGAACTCATTCTATGGAAGAATTTTTTATTAATAGTTGTGATCAAGTCCTCAAGCCACGGATATTCCTGCTAAAGAGCAAAGCATTTGGTTTTGCTTGAACTCCAGGAACAAAATCTGGAAATTAGTTTTATGCTTGTTATGAGTAACAGGGGAATGGTCGAAGAGCTAGCATGGAACTGGAGTGCTTAAAAATGGGGATATTTCAAGATGATAAAAATAGTGGCCATACAGTAAAAATACTGCAAGACAAAAAGCCTCTTCTTTTTGACATTTTTCTTTAATGTCAAACTTGAGTTTGACAAATTTTAACACAGAAGCAGTAGGTATTGTGAGTTGAGCACTGAAGACACTAGCGGAATTAATTTAACGCTTCTCTTAAGAATTCAGAGGTGATGTCTGTGGTGGAAAGAGGGAGTAAGTCATTAGAGGAAAATATTTTACTCATTTTTAAGACCTGAAAAACAGTCAATTCAAATAAATTTCTTAGAACTCCTTGTCAAAACCAGTATAAACTTTCATTTGCAACATCACCAGATGACAGGTAGATGTTGTATACCAAAGGCTACATTTTTAGTGTTGTAATTTGACTTCACCAAGATTTATTCTGTAGATGAGTCATCTACATCTAAAAACTGAAATAGAGGGAAAGTCATCAATATGAAGAAAGTCTAATAAATTCAATTTGAACTTTTTAACTGTACTTTTTAATCAAGAGCATCTGATCTTCCAAAGGACATAATGAATATAATGTTTCCAAAACCAGTTTCATTCTAAATAGCCATCTGTGATTATTAAAAGGAAATGGGGCATGAATGACATTCCTTTATTGCATTTCTCAGAACAAAGGTATTAAACAGGATTCCTGTAAGAATGATAGAAACAGTTAAATCTCACAGAGTTGATACTAGTAGACATATGCAAAAACCAATGAATGCTCAGGGTTGTAAACCATGCGTTTCCAACTTGTATCTGCTGAGCAATTTTGTCTCACCCATAGCAATGCCCCAGGAGGACCATTCACAGTTTCCTTTTTGTTGTGCAAGAGATATTTCTTACTCCATTTTACAGCTAATAGGAAATACACCCTGAATGGACGCCTAGTCAGCCAGCATATATGGCTATTCAAACAGATGTAGACGAAAGTGGCAGAAATAGGTGACAGTCTAAAGAACTGTAACTACTATGATGGTAGAATAAGAGGGATAGAAATAATGACCTTGAGAGCAGGACATCTCAAGACTTAACCTTGATTTTTTTTCCTACATTATTTCGTGCTTGGATTAATATGCTGATTTCTTTTAACAAAATAGATATCTTTTTCATGGTGAGTTCCATGTTCAAATGATTGCACGGGCATTCATTGACTACATAAATATGATCTCTATGCAAGACACATTTTATGCTTACAGCATGTAGAGAGCTGCTTGTCCTACTGTCACACTTTTTAAATTCTCAGTATTGTCACTTATTACACTGTGATTTCATAAGTGTTTTGAATACATTTATTTTCAATATGGATCATGCTGAATAGTGAAAAACATCAAGCTTTCATGCGTGGCTCATGTTACGATGTAATTTACTGGACACAGTACTAGACCACAATTCAGAAGATAAATTCTTTCCTGACATTGTCTCCAACCACTCACTTGTTCTCTGTCTCCCTGTCTCAAATTCTGTAATTGTAAAATGAGCTAAAGTTTTTGTAAAAGTGGAAGTTCTCCTTGAGAAAACTGCTATGTAAGCACTAGGTACTTTTACTGCATAATATTCTGGAATAGTCTTGTTAAAGTGATATGATGGTGATTCGAATACCTAATTTTGAATTTGTTCCCAAAATTATGTTACATTTGTATTGGATTCTAGTAAAACTTCTTATTTTTCCAAGATCCTATTTCTTCTCAAAAAAAAAGGAAAAATAATCCATATGTTAAAAATTCAAGGAGCTGCCATTCCAGCATGCTGAACAAACCCCTTTAGACCACTTGTTCTTTATTGTGATCTTTTGTCATCTGAATGGTCATTTCTTCTCCTCTCTAAAAATCTACAAACTAATCATGTAGTGTATAATAATGGCATAATATGTTCATTACAGTTCTTCATCCAGATGTGTAAAAGCATTTTGAAAGAATGTGTCTTGTGTTTGCCTTAGAGATATACCCTGTGCAAAATTTGAAGGCAGCTATGTGAACTAATCCTAATTTACCTAAGCATTATCATTTGTCCTAACTGAGAGATGCCAGGTTTGTTTTGTCATTCTGGGGACAGCCAGGGCTCCTCACTTCCACTGTTCAGAGGGGCAACCCTTTAGTAAGAACCCTAACTTGACACGCTCAAATAAGGTGATATGCTTTCCACCCCTGCTCTTCTGGAGCCCTTTTTATGTCATTGCTGTTTATGAAACTGAAACACAGGATCCTGTGCCATCAGACACAAAGAGTTCATGGATTTCCAATTGCTGCTCTGAGGAAGTACAGTTCAAAATCTTGGTTTAGCTATCACACAATTGTCCATTCTTTTCAAGCCTTTTCAAACTTTGCCAATTTTCAGTGAATAATCTTTTCTTCTTTGGCTGTAGTGGAGAGCTTAGTGGAGAGCCTTTAGTGATGACCTGCTCACTTGAGTGTAATTAGCAATCCTACCATGGTGGAGTGAACAACTGAAGTAATGCTTAACATTTTGCTTTATGATTAATCTTATTCCATTTTGGAAACCTGGCCTTTCCAATTTCTCTCTTACTTTATATCCATACAGGCATGACATCTTTTTCTCAGTAAGTACTGTTTGACTGAGATGTGCCAGCTTAGAGTAGAATGCAGTCCTTGAAATGATGTCAACTTCTGGTCCTGGTCCTTTCCCTGGTTTGTGGAACGGTTCTTCTAACAGCCTTTTTTTGTGTGTGTTTGGTTTTTTTATTTTACTTTTTGGTAACTATTTTTTCTTAGAAGAATGTATTCTCTGTCCAAGAGTATCTATGAGCATGAAAGAACTGATTTTGATACACTGTTCATCTTCTTTCTGATCCCAGAATGATAGGACTAAGATTTCCAGATGGAATTTTGTAGCAGCCCTGGGATGAATTAAGCACTCACAACAGAGGTGTAACTGGACTGCATCACTGTCTTCCTATTATTCTTACAGATCAAAGAACACAAGTACACACATTCTAAAACATTCAAAACAGATGGCTGGTTTCTTTTTGTAGAGATGTGTGCTTTTCAGCAAAACAGTTGCAAAAAGACCATAATTCATTTCTGCCAAATGAGATTATGCCAGGTCTGTTCTTTTTTTCTTTTTATTTGCAGCTGAATATGACCTTCTACTAGTGGCTTGGTCTTTGGAGCAAGTAGGAATTCTGCATTCAAACATTGTTTCTGGCCACTTCCAGGAGAGTTGTTGCTTGCAGTTTGTGTGATAGTCTTTACTATCTGCCAATTGCTCTGCCATTTAGATTTCTTGCAGCACTTGTCCATACCCCAGAATGAAATCATGCAAGATCAGAAAACTATGAATACACTGTTACTGACATGAAGGAGAGGGAAGCTGTGCCCTGGAATTTACAGACAGGATAGAGAGAGGAGAGGAATAGCTGCCAGGGTGCCAAGCGCTGTTAGTTGTCAGTTAGGAGGAAAGTGAGAGGAGAGATGAAGAATATTAGAAAGAAAATCAAGCCCAAACCTGCTGTCCAACGTATTAACTATGAAAATAAGCTCAAGAGAAATGTGACTATGAAAATAAAAACTGAGAGAGGCACGTAGCCAATCTAGATGCTGTATTTTCCTGGCTAGTAAAGTTCATAATGACTGATGGAGATGTCAGGATTTACAGTTCCAACTCATAGTAGGCTCACCATGGGCAGTCCAACTACATCTGATTGTTTAATGTAATTCTTAGATAAGAACTACTCTATGGATATATATGTGTATAAATAAGTGTATTGATTTGTGGAATTTTGCATTTGAATGTAGAGCAAACAACTCTAAAATGAATTCCTAAAGACAGATAAACAAGGCATTTGGTGGTTTCATGTGGCTTTGCTTTGAAAGTGTCTTTTAGCAGGTAGATTGCTGCAACAGCAGAATGAAGACCCAGGGTTAGAGGGGGATGAGACCAAGATTTCTATCACCTGCAGACAGGGAGGTTATAGTTCATCTGAACAGGAAAAGGACTGATTGTGTTCTCTGGTAGACTACTTAAGAAGGAACTTCTGTTTTCCATTAACAATGGAACAGACAGCAGGGAGACAGAAGAACATAATCCCTGATACATAAGCATTCCCATGGACATGCTTTCCCAGTGCATGTGCTGCAGTGTTCTGCTTTCATACAAAAGCATGTTAGCCACTGTTTCCTTTTATCCCTTGTAATAGGAAGAAGCAATAGATGAAATACAGCAGAGCAAGGGATGTATTTGCTTTCTTGTTCACTGCTACATAGATAATAAGTGCTGGAAAGCTTGTGAATGGATTAAAAATATAAGCAGTTTGTTCTTACTCAAGCTGCTATGTTTTGTAGAAAAGGAATAAGCATAAAATCTAATGGATTCTGTGAACTCAAAACTTGCTTAACTACACCTATGAATGTTTGATCAGGAGAATGCTATTAAATCCACAGTGTCATGTACAAGCTGCAAAGAGTTGTTAAACCATTTTCACTTGCTGTGGGAATACTTTTTGTTTCCTTGATAATACTCTAATTGTCAGTATCACAACTTTGAATTTCTGTAACTTAATTTATTCTAAATTTTAACACAACTTACAGGAACAAAATGCTCAAATGAGATTTTAATATAGTGAAGATTTTAAGTTCCTTGACTCGTCCTGTTTTGCTCCAGAACTTAGCTTCTGGGTTGCTGGATTCCCAAGAAAATGTTGAAGACAAAAGAAAACTTAGACAAATAAACAGCATTTCAGTTTGTATGTTCTGATCTCATCTTGCAGTTAAGCCACATGTTTCCCTCCTGTCTCAGCTAGGGAGGAGGCATATGGACTGTTACAGAAGAGATGCAAAGTGTGCACAGTGCAGTTGGTTATATTTAGCAGTAAGTTTGGGTGAATGCTTCTACTTTTGGAAGTAAGGGATTGATGAAACAAGTAAAATTCAAGCTGCATGCAGACACCCCCTTCAGCTCTGCTGAGTTACCTCATTCCTAAATGTTCATCAAGTCCCTGCTGTTTCTCACATGGCTCTCCACAAGCATTTGCCACACAGCCCATGAAAGCAAAATTTGCCAGTGTCATGAAAAAGCACTTAAGGGTTTATTATGTATGAAAATATTTTAAAACTACTCACTCATTCTCAGTGCTTTAGGAATCCTACCAACCCACTGCTGTTCTTTGCTTCACCTACATGATGGGGAAAAGATTTTATTTAAACAGAGGGAACTAACGACAAAACTATTTTCCCTGGCTTGTGTTTTCTCTGTTTTGTTTTTTTTTTCTGGTCTGGATTTTTCCCAAGGTGAAGAGAGTGAACTCTGGAAATCATTAATGCATGGGATTTGTTCATGGTGTATAAAAATTTCTAAAATAATTTACTGTATAAAAATGATTTTGTAATTGATTCTGTCAGAAAGGAACTAAGTAAGACAGCTCTGTCAAAATAGCCAGAATCTCTTTCAGCTCCTCACATGTGCTATTTTGTTTTGGTTTATGAAGAGAAGTTGGTGAAAGTTAGATTTAAAGCCTTTTTTTTTGTTCCTTTAAAACAAATCTAAAGAAAACTGAGCCTGTCCCTGAGCTTTTGTGCTGTGGTCTTCTGAAGAAACAAAGTATCTCTGTGCATCAGTGAACTGAGCTGAACTGAAATGAGATCAGGATGTGTCTTTTGAAAACTTTCTTCTGTTTCCATTTAAAATAATGAAGGGAAGAAATCAGTGATAAATTTCTCTGAATTTGGGAAAGCTTTGCACATTTTGAGCCAAATTCATGCCTCATAAAATTCCATTGCATTCAATGATTACAAGATTATTGTAGTTGAACGCTTGTGGTTGTTGCCAGATAAACATAAGTAGGAGCAACATGAGCAAGAAGGCTAATTCAATTTGCCATACAAATGCTTCCAGACTGTGTCAGTCTGTATCTTAGTTTATTTCTATATTTCCCAATATAAGATACTTAGCTATATAGGCAAAATTTTTTTTGTCTGACAATATCTGTTATAAAACTCGGATACAGGGAGGCATCTGAGGATTCACTAAGATCCACTCCATTTTTTTTAGATTTGCCTTGTCCTCCTGAAATAATTCTTTTTGACAGACATATGTATTTATGCAATTTTTGAGTCCATCTTCTCCTGTGTCCTGTAAAAGTAGTTTGGGAAGTAAGTTTTGTTGGGTAGCATAGTTACATCTAAGTTTTGTTAGGTAGCAAAATTTGAAAATAATTTTCCACACTCACATGAAAGATGTGATTGACAGGAGATAAAGGGTTACCTGTATATAACTTAGTTTTCAAGCATATTTATGCCCAGTCTGCACTTTTCAGGTTTTCAAGTTTCTGATTGGATTTCTTATGCCTTTGTAGGACCTACAATCAACATTTATGGTCTACAGACCAAGCTAGAAAGCTAGATTGTTTCTCAGATTACTCAATTCCTTGGAAACGTCCAGATTCATTCCAACTATACTTCTTTGTAACACTTTTGGTACAAAACCATTGTCATTTTTACCTCATGTTTTGACCTCATGTTTTTTACTTTGACACCCGAGATCACTTTTCTGTTCTATTTTATTTTCTTCTTGATGTAGCTGTTCTTCCAGAGTTTTTTTTTTCTCAAATATTTAGAGATTTATGTGTAAATTAAGACAAATCTACTTAATCATTTGATTGCAAAATAAAGACCACTTATCTGCATCACTCTGCCCTTTAGCATGGTCTAGTGAGTATATACATGCAGAGTACGAGCAAGCAGGGTCATCAGGCTAATAGGGGAACATTACAGCAGTCCTGCCAGTGCCAAATGTACATGTGGAACCTTGTATTGCCCTTGCTGTGTTAAGAAGATGTTATTTTCTCCCACCCTTTTTTTTTGTTTTTTTGCTTTCTCAGAGAAATCATAGGCAAATGTCTGTAAGAAAAAGATTACTGATGTTGATCCATGATCCATATGCATGTTGATGCATGATTCTGATGAATAAGGCAAGTTGTAAAAGGAGATAACTTTTACAGGGCCAACTGATGTAGTTGTAAAAACAGACAAGCTTTCTGAGGTGCCTGAAAGGCTTTTCAAAATGATAGCTGCAGATTTTTTGTTAAGTAGAAATTTAGAAGGCATTATCTGAAATTAGTAGTTAATTACTTGGTTCTGCAAAAGAAAAGTGGTTGCTTCCTTCAGAGAAGAAGGGAATGCTAGCAGGGAGAAAGGTGACTGGGTCATTAACCTTTCTGCCTGGAAAATGCATAGTTTAAAGTGTATGGTTGTGGTGAATTACACGTAGATTAAACCCATACTTTATTCTGCAGACATCTATGGACAGTCTGTATTGTGTTTCTGTTGGATTGCCACTGCTGCAGTTATACCACCCATTCACTGGTTTTCTTTTTCATATAACTACCTGTGTATTTTTTGTATTGTTTGCAGTAGACACTGCTCAAAGAAACTTTTAGACACTGCAGTCTCTTTATGGGAGTGAGGTGTATTCATCTTTCGCAGTAAAAATGACCAAACTCTTCGACCACATTCAGTTACAAGAACCTTTTCTTATCTGTACAGTTTATATATATATATATATATATATATATATATATCTAAGTGTGGAAACTTAGCATAAAAAACTTTTAAATACAGTTACACATATTTCAGCTGACCATTTCACAACAACAGCAGGACTAGCACTGGAGAAGCAGTATAATTTCATTCTAAAGCTTTTTTGCTTTTTTTTACCTAAACATATTGTTTCTGAGTTGAATTTGTTTTGGAATATATTCCCAAATATCTTTAATAGTTGGTTGAGATGGCTTGGGTTTGTATCAGAGATTTGTCAGGCATTTCATCTTTCTCCCTCAGAGTTGTAGTGATTGCCTGTTTTAGTGAAACATGTTGTCAAACTTAGCTGACCATTAGCTATATTCTGAACTTAAGGGTACATTAAGCAGACTTCATTCCATGCATTGAGGATGGCCTAAGCCTATCAGGGCAATTAATGAATCAGAGCTGCTTTAGAAGATATTCCTGGATTTGGTCTGTTTACCCATTGTTTTCCTAGAAAGCTCTGAGCAGATCATGAGAATATGATGTGGCTTGTGAATCCAGCACTGCCCTGCTTTTCCACTTAGGAAATGCTCTTACACCCTCTTGAGATACGGCAGTGGCAGCTCTGCTGTGTGGGAAGCACAGTGCCTCTTGCTAAGAGGCTAGTTCAAATTAGATATGGCAGGAACGCAGATACAAGGGCACTTCCTAGACACTGTTTAATGGATCCCAAGTGAGAGGAATGATTGCTTTGTGAACAGCTTTGAGAAGTCTCCAAGTTAAGAACTTTCACACGCCTCATTTGGCCTGTTTCCAGCCTGAGGTAAGGGGGAGGGATACAGGAGGAATGTGCTTTGAAAGGGGATTTATCCCTGGGCAATCAAATTCAATTGTTGTATGAAAATCTTCCATCCTCACTTGCTAGATAGCTCTGCTTTTTCTTTATTGGGGAGGAGTTCTGTTCACAAATAATAGCCAGGAAGTTTGGCAAGTCAAATTCTTTTCAGACTGGCATGTGTGTCAGCTTTGTGACGGACAAAAGCACGACATAAACCAAAAATCTGAAGGCATAATAATCTCTCATTTATTTCTGTACACTTCTTCTATACTTTATCCCAACATAAACATTTTCTGTAATTGGACTGTTTAAATGTAAGCATCTAGCTCATTGGGTTTTTTAAAAATAAGTGTCTCTGTCTAACTGGATCGCACATTCAAATATTTGCGCGCTTACAACTTTTAAATTTGATTGGTGCATGGCGTTCAATGCGGCTTTTCTTCTGGTGCTTTCTTGTGCTTTCTGTTTCGCGGTTAGAACTGTGGCTATCTGAGATTAAGCTGGCCACAGCCTAATCATTGTCCACAATCCCCCTGTTTCTGTTTTTTGAAATGAAGGCGGTGTTCATCTTCCTCTGCACAGTTAGGAAAACAAACACAGCAAAACAAGTAACAACAATATCAATCTCATCAATCAACTCTCTATACCTGAGCTATTCAAAACCTCCATGCACTTTCCATATCCAGATTTTATATGATACATTCTATTAAATTCTTCATACTTATGTCCATGAGCTAGAGTTACATTGCAAATTGTTTTCTTATTTATAAATTACATAGTTGTTGCACATTTTTACAGCTTCCTTTTCACACTAGTGGTGTTATTTTTTAAGACACTCTCACTGAGTATGAAAAGAATGTTCTGGTTATGCCATACATGAGTTTGCTTGATGGGTTTAGCTGGTATCTCCCCTATGTTTTTGCTGTCTATGATTGTGATGAGGATCCACTACTGGGCGCACACAGTGAGCAGGAACCCAGAGAGGACCAACATCTGTGGAGATACATGCATAACCTTGACCCCAGGTGATTAAGTCCCAGGATCCCTTCCAGTAACTAGGTTATGAACTAGTATCTTAGGCTGAAGTACAAATTCACTATCAGAGCTCTGCAATGGCAAAATATGAGTTAGATTTACAGGAATGTTTGATTTTTCACAGATTGTTAAATGATTTAGAGTATACAGAGCTTTCCATAATTTTGCAGATGGAGTTTCTCCCAGCATTCCCCCTTTCTGTTTTTCAAGCGTATGTTTTAGAGTGCCATAGGCACGTTCAACAATAGCTTGACCAGTGGGAGAATGAGGAATGCCAGTATGATGAGCTATGCCCCATAATTGTAAGAGGTCTTGCATCTTTTTAGCTATATATGCTGGTCCATTTTCAGTTTTTATTTGATGTGGAATCCCTAATACTGCAAAAGCTTGCCGCCAATGGTTGCTTACGTTTTACTTTTTTCCCCCTGTATGAGCTGAAGCCCACATGGCATAAAAGTGCATGTCAATAGACACATGCACATACTTCAGTTTTCCAGATTCTGATATATGAGTGACATCTGTCTGCCAAATATGAAGAGCTGTCAGACCACAAGGATTGGTACCTATCTGTGGGGTGGCACCAAACGATTGGCATTCCCCACAGGAGGCAACAATATCTCAGGCCTGAGAAGGAGAAAGACCAAATTGTCAGGCTGAAGCTTGACTACTTTGATGAAAGAAAGCATAAGAATTAATTGCTTGTGCAAGAAGATCAGGTTGAGGGGCTCCCCATGCTGGCACTGCTAACATGTCTGCTCTTGCATTCCTTTCATAAATAAATCCTGGTAAATTTGTGTGACTATGAACATGTAAAACATAATATGGTTGAGTTCTATACTGTAAATCACAAAGTAATGTTTTCAACAAATTAGAAAGTGACTTATTATTAACTTCTTTTAATGAAGACTTATCAATATGTTTGACAATATCTGCAAAATATGCGGAATCAGTTACTAGGTTTAAAGGAACATGAGGGAATCACTGAAAAGCCATGTCTACTGCATAAAGTTCAACGAGTTGTGGAGACCCTTCTTCTTGTCCCACAAGTTCTTGTCATCCAGCAGAACCTTTCCATGTTACAGTGGCTTTACCTGTTGAAATGGAACTACAATTTCTGCAGGTTCTTTTCCACTCAATAGTTCTTTTCCACTCAACTCTTAGTCTGCCTTTCATTATTAGATTAGCTACAAGTTTTATAAGAGTACTAACAATTTTCTTTGGTTGATGCGGGAGGAAGACCCATTCTAAGAGATGGAGGGGGTCTTCCCACTGAACATTCCCAATTATTCCTACAGGGTGACTATCATGAATGGCAATGTATAAGGAAAATGGTATACCTGTATCTACTCAGTGAACCTGTCGTGCATTTACTACTTCCTCCACTAAGGTCAATGCCTTATCTGCGTCAGGGGTTAACTGTCTATGTGACAATAAATCAGGTTCTCCTTTCAATAAATCAAACAATGGGGCTAACTGTCTTGTTGTCAAACCGAGGTAGGTACAAACCCAATTTATACTTCTTAAAAGCTTTTGCATATCATTTAGAGTTCTGATATTTCTGTTAACTTGGATCACTTGGGGTTGGATAATCTGATCTAGGATTTTTACTCCTAAATATTTCCAAGGAACTTGCATTTGTATTTTCTCAGAAGCAATTTGTAATCCATACTCTTCTAAAGCTTTAGTTAAAGTTGGCTTTACTTGAAGTAAACATTCTGTAGTGGGGCATATAAGGATAACAGTAGATTTTAGGAAATTTTTCTCTTACTATGGAAAAAGCTTGGACTACATGCTATTGACAAAGTGTCAGACTGTTTTTCATGCCTTGGGGTAAAACAGTCCACTGATACCTTTTAAAAGGTTTCTGATTATTCACTGAAGGTACTGCAAATGCAAATTTTGAGACATCATCAGGATGCAATGGAATAGGAAAAAAACCAATCTTCCCATGTTTTAGGAATCATGGTGGGTGAAGACATCCCTGGTTGCAGGGCACCCATGCTTTCCATTACTGCATTAACCTTCCTTAAATCATGGAGAAATCATCACTTACCAGATTTCGTTTTGATTACAAATACAGTATTCCAAGGACTAGTAGATGGTTCTATATGGCCTTCCTTGAGCTGTTCAGCGACTAGTACATTGAGGGCTTCTAATTTTTGAGTGTGGTCGATCCATGACAGATGTTCCATCAGCCATCAAAGGGCAATAGTGGACATTGCTTGCCCTCCCTCACAGTGGCCTTTATAAAAAATCCCTACCAGTTCCTATGAATACTCCCCACATACTTAATACATCTCTTCCCCACAAATTAAGTGGCATTGCAGCAATATAGGGACAGGCAGAGGCCACCTGACTTTCTGGGCTCTTAATCTGTTCAATTTTTTGACTTATTTTACTTTGAGTGGCTCCACCTACACCTGCCAGGGTAGACCAAACAGAGCTGATAGGCCAGGCTGTAGGCCAAATGTTTCAGATATGATTGTAACATCTGCTCCTGTGCCAACTATGCTTCTTACCCATATATGGGAAGAGTTGGCCCCTTCCATACTCAGGGTACAGGTCTGTGATCTGAAATTGTTTGAGCCCTGGTGGTTCTGTCGAACCAAAATTCTTATTTCCCAAGTTGTTGAGTGTGTTATGGACACCTGTGAAAAGAAAGGAAAAAAATGAACAATGCAACTTCCCTTTGGAATGCCTACTGGTGGTGTAGGACTTGACACCATAGCATAAATTTGTCCTATATAATCTGCATTGATGATTCCTGGGTGTACGAAGAGTCCTTGCAAAGTTGTGCTGGATCTTCCAACTAAATGAGCACTAAGTCCTCCTAATGGTCCATGTGCGTCCAAAGGGATTTTGTGCATCTTTTTAGTTGTTATGATAGTGTCTACTGCTGTGGAAGCATCCATTTGTATTCCCTGATGTCTTTCTTGAGAGTTTGCTACAAAGGCCTGGAATGGGCTTTGGGGGTACATCTGTGTCTGGGCACAACTCCCCATTGCTCTCTGTTTACTGTTTCCCTGCTGGCTATTTTTGATTGGTTGTCCATTAATATAATATTTAGATTTACACTGTTTGGCATAATGGCCTGGCTTCCCACATCTTGCACATGACTTGTTGAATAGGGCTTTTACTCCCTGTCCACTGACTTGATTAGAACAGTTCTTTTTAAAGTGTCCCTCCTGTCCACAAGCATAACAGTTTTTATTAATATGAACAGCAGCCACGAATGTTTTAGCTAAGGTTTCCATTTGGTGAGTAGTAGTTCCCACTGTTCGGTATCCTAACTGAAGTGCATGTATGCTAATGCACACAGTATGGGCAATAAACAAGAGGAGCTGCAAGTACTGGTCCAGCAAGAGAATTATGATATTATTGCTATTACAGAAACATTGTGGGATGACTCACATTAACTGGAGTGCTGCTCTTCAGGAGAGACAGGCATGAGAGAAGGGGTGGAGGGGTGGCCCTCTATATTAGGGAGACTCTTGATGCTATGGAAGTCAAGATTGATAACAACCAGGTCGAGTGTCTATGGGTAAGAGTCAGAGGGGTTATCAACAAGTCTGGCATCCTGATTGGAGTCTGCTATAGACCACCTGATCAGGAGCAAGAGGTAGACCTGTTCTTTAAGCACCTTGAGGCTGTCTCAAGGACAGCTGTCCTTGTCCTTTTAGGAGACTTTAATCTGACAGATATCTGCTGGGAACTTAACACAGCTGAGAACAGGCAGTCCAGAAGGTTCTTAGAGTGCATTGAGGATTGCTTTTTATCACAGCTGGTGAGTGAGCCAACCAGGGATCGGTCTGTTCTCCACCTTCTGTTCACCAATAAAGGGGGACTGGTAGGAGATGTGGTCGGAGGCTGCCTGGGGTGCAGTGACCACAAGATAATCAAATTTTTGATAAACAGTGAATCAAGGAAGGGCACAAACAGATCATCCACACTGGACTTTCGGCAGGCAGACTTTGGATTATTCAAGGAATTAATTGGGAGGATACCTTGGGAAATAGCTCTTAAAAGTAAGGGGGTACAGGAAGCCTGGACATACTTGAAGAAGGAAATCTTGAAGGCACAGAAGCAGGCCATCCTGATGTGCCATAAAGCAAGCCATAGGGGAGGAAGACCAGCCAGAATGGGTAAGGAGCTTCTGAAGGAGCTAAGAAATAAAAAGAGGATGTATATCACCTTTGGGAAAAGGAGGAGGTAAATCAGGTTATGTTCAAAGACATTGTTAGGTCATGTAGGAGGAAAATTAGAGAGGCAAAAGCCCAGCTGGATCTTAAACTGGCCACATCTGTGAAGGACAATAAGAAGTCTTTCTATATGTTATTGGATGTGGAGGGAAATGTAGTGACTACAGATGAGGGAAAGGCAGAAGTACTCAATGCCTTCTTTGCCTCAGTTTTCAGCAGCAGGTCAGATTGTCTACAGGACAAGTGGCCATTTGAACTGGTAGATGAGGTCACGGTTCAGCATAGTCCCCCTGTAATCCAGGAGGAAGAAGTTAGAGACTTACTGAACTGCTTGGATCCTCATAAATCCGTGGGACCGGATGGGATCCACCCTAGGGTGGTGAGGGAGCCAGCTGCTCAGCCGCTCTCCATCATTTATTGGCAGTCTTGGCTCACAGGTGAAGTCCCGGATGACTGGAAGCTGGCCAATGTGACACCCATCCACAAGAAGGGCCAGAAAGATGATCCGGGTAATTACAGACCTGTTAGCCTGACCTCGGTACCAGGAAAAGTTATGGAGAAGATAATCCTGGTTGTAACCATGCAACACCTGCAGGATGACCAGGGGATAAGGCCCAGCCAGCATGGTTTTACACACAGAATTAATAATCATCAAGTCCAACCTTTATCT
>VXBA01004647.1:0-12282 GCA_013399895.1 Serilophus lunatus
TGTAGCAGAGCTGGCAGCTGCTCCGAGTCTGTACCTTCTCCTCGCTGTCCACAGTTGCTGTTCCTCAGTGCCCTGTCCTCTACCCATTTGCCAGGTCCGCAACCTTCGAGACGCACAGGGCGTTGCTCAGGGCAGCATTGGGCGGAGGCTCAGCCCGGAGGGAATGATCCCCCTTCCCAGCACGGCTATACAGCAGGGAATTTCACTACAGTTAGTGTGGAATGTCAGGCTGAGAATGAGAAATGAAGGCGCTGCCCAGCACGATTCAGGCATGGACGCCCTCTTCGACCGGCCATTCCGATTGCTGAAAGGGAGAAGCGGCTGTGCTTCCCTCTCGGCGGCGGGCATCGAGCTGCATAGCGGATCTTCGTCCTTTTTCGGTTGCACCTCGGCTCTGCTTTGCGGTCTGAGCAGGATCGACCTCAGGAGCTGGAATTCGCTCCCCCCCCCCCGAGCCGGTGGTCAGGCGCACCTCGCACCGGTAAGGAGGCGGCAGAGCGTTCGTCCCGCCCACGTCCACGCCGTCGCTCTCCATCCACGGACACGAATGGTGCCGCGGCGGGGGTGTCTAGCACGAGCGGTCCCAGCGTGTATCTCCCGCGGGCGTTTTCTCCTTCGTCTGCATCCGTGGCTCTCACGCAGCCCAGACCTGTCCTTGCGGGCTTGTTTTCGCTCATAGTCATCGTGTAAATGTCCTGGGTGAAGGTGGGCGTGTTGTTCACATTCAAGAGCCGCAAGTCTTGGATGCCGACATCGCAGGGAAGCCCTCGCCACGTCACCTTGTACTCTGCCACCTGCACCAGGTCCAGAGCGTCCGATGTCACCGGCGCACACATGTCGTCTGTCAGCAGAGTAATGCTGAAGGGTTGCTCACCTGGCAGCGCGCAGGTTGTCCTGCCATTGTTCCCCGAGCTCCGGTCCTGCATGTTGAAGAGGCGCCCACCACGGTGTCCGGCGGGGCGGCTTCCGAAAGGGAGGGTGAGGGAGGTGACGATTACCTCAGGGGCATTGTCCTTCACGTCCTCCACCTGCATCTCCAGTTTTCAGTGCGTGGACAGCAAGCTCCATCTCTGGCCTGGATGTCTATCTCGTAGGTCTTTTATTCCTCATAATCTGAAGGCTTTTTGTGTCCAATCTGACCTGTCTCTGACGTCTCAAAATTTTCCTTTGCATTTTGAACCATAGAATAGACTATTTCCCCTGTCGTTCCTAAGTCTAAATTGCTAGCACACATTACCACCACTATGGTATCCTGTGAACTATTTTCCATTACATGGACTTTATACAGACTCCAGGTAAATACCAGGATGTTGTCATTCATATCCAGAACTATCACGTGGAATAAGACTGTACCGGAGTGTGATGGAATACCACAATTCTCCGCCACGATGCTGAAAGCAACTTCTGCCTGCTGCTCCCGCTCTAGGCCTCGATCCAACACCGTTTTTGCATACCTCCTGCCATCATTTCGCCGCTGGGTGTACACGTGGAAATACTCGTTCAAGCCGATATTATAATGCTGAAGACATTCCCCACATCTGAATCCTGAGCTCTTTCCAACAAAAATTGACTCTCTGGCACTGGAGATTCTGAGACCTTTAAAACTATCTCTGCATTTAAGAACACAGGAGCATGATCATTAAAGACTCTTACCTCATCTCGGAAGGACTGCAATGGGCTTTCCAGCACTACCTCGAAAGGCACCAGGCAAGGCTCGCTCTCTCTGCACAGCTCCTCCTGGTCCACCGCTCTCTCACAAACAAATACCCGTTGCGCTGGTTCAGCTCGAAATACTGCTTTTCTATTTCAGAAACGAGTCGAGCCTGACAAGCCATTAATTCCTCGCCGATCATTCCCAAATCCTTAGCGATATTCGTGACAAAGGAGCCTCTCTCCTCCTCCTCGGGCACAGCGTGCTGAGCTGTTTCTGCTCTCATTCCCGAAACGCAGAGGAGAAGGATCAGAACCACCGCTCGCCGCGGGAGCAGCTCCTCACTCTTCCTTAGCTTCATTGCCATGCAGCGACCAGATCTCCTCCCTTACAAGACGGACGAAACTGACGGTACACCCTGCCGTCCCCCGGACGCAGTAGCCCGAGATTGCGCAGCCGCACCCGCCCGAGTCCAGGGGATGGCAGGGATGGGAGCAGCGGGGAGGCTCAGCGGCACAGCAGTGGCACCAGGCGGCCGATTCTCAGAAGGACATGAAGATTTCCCGGCACAGAGCCTGGAAAGCAGAGATTAACATCTCGATTTCCCTACTTCGAACTCAAGCCGTACAAATTTAACTGTCTTTAAAATGCTATTAAAAGCAAGGCCACCGTTTGAATGACCAATACTTATGTTTAGCCTCAGTGTTTACGATGCAGATGATGGGCTGTTCAGGAGACTCCGTGGGCAGCAAAGCCTTTGTGTCCTGGCACGTTTGGTAAGAGAGGAATCTTTGACTGCATTTAATCTTGGGAAGCAGAATGGCAATTTAAGTGGTGTGCTGTGGAAAGAGAAGAAAAGCCTCTCCCATCCAGGATAAAAAGCCCATAGCCTGGGTGTCTCAGATGGACATGATGGGCCCCAGGGAATAGTACACTGCAGCAAGGGAATTCTGGGCTCCAGGAAGACAAACAGAGATGTTCACCTCCAGAAAAGATTCTGGTAGCCTGAGTGTCTAAAGTGCAGATGATGGGCCAAACAGGACAACCCACTGATAGCAAGGGACTTCTGTCCTGGCACTTTTGGTCTGGGTGGAATTTTTGACTGGATTGGATTTTAGGAGGCTAACTGATGATTTGGCCAGTGCTGGACTCCCAGGAGGGCACAACAATCCTTCCACCAAGGAATAACCCTCTTACAGTGGCGTATTGAGGCACGGACTCCAATTAGTGATCAAAGATATTTACTGAGTGTTATACCAGCCTTTATATATCCTATTCTTAGATCAGTATTTGCCATTAACTCCATGCACCTCCCAGGACATTGCACAAGCTTCTATTATGCTAACAATTATAATAATAATGACAGCAATTTAGAGTTCCAGGATGCAGTTTCTTGCTGTATATTCTGCAGTTCAAGTTCTCTTAGGTGTCTTTGTCTTTTACCACAGTTTTCTGCTCACAAGTGCAAAAAAATCTTTTACAGAAGATATAGAAAATCCGTCCATAGATCACATACACTACATTTGGAGTTGCAGGTGCAGATGATGGACCTACCAGGGCACTCCACCAGCAGCAAAGCCTTTCTGTCCTGGCATATTTGGTTTGGGAGGAATCTTCACCTGTGTTGGATTTTGTGAGGCTGATCTTCAGTTTGGCCACGGACGACTCACGAAAATGCTCCACAGCTCGTCCATCCAGGAATAATCTTCCTACCATTGGAGTCTCAGGTGCAGATGATACACCTGCAATGGCACGCCACAGGGAGCAATGCCTTCCACTTCTGGGACATTTGTCCTGGAAGGAGTCTTAGAATGTATTTGATTTTGTGAGGGTGACTGGCAATTTGGCCGCTGTGGGACTCCAACAAGAACACAACAGCATTTCAACCCAGAAGAACAAGTCTGTAGCTCTGGTGTCTTAGGTGCAAATGATGGAGCTGCCAGGGCACCCAAAAAGGAGCAAAGACTTTCCAACCTGGCACCTTTGGCCTGGGAGGAATCTTTGACTGTATTGCATTACAGGAGGCTGACTGGCAATTTGGCTGCTGGTGGACTTCAAACAGTGCACATCACACTTTCCACCCAGGAAAACAAGTCTGCAGCCTGGGTGTCTCAGCTGCACATGATGGAGCTGCCAGCACATTCCACAGGGAACAAAGTCTTTCTGTCCTGGCAAATTTGGTCTGGGACGAGTCTTCAACTGCATTGGATTTTGGGAGGCTGATTGGCAATTTGGCCACTGCTGGACTCCTGAAAGTGCACAGGAGCCCTTCCAGCCAGGAAAACAAGGCTGTAGTCTGGGGCTCTCCTGTGTAAACGATGGAGCTGCCAGGGCACTACACAGGCTGCAAAGCCCTTCTTTCCTGGCACCTTTGGTCTGAGAGGAATCTTCTGCTGTGTTGCATTTCGAGAGGCTGATTTTCAATTTGGCCACTGGCAGACTCCTGGAAATGCTCCACAGCCCTTACACTGGGCAATAATCTTCCTATATTGGAGTCTTGGGTGCAGATGATGGACCCGCCAGGGCAGCCCACAGCCAAAATATCCTTCTGTCTGGGTTCCTTGTTTGTCTTAGCTAAAGCTTTAACTGATTTTAATTTTGAGAGGCTGACTGGCAATTTGGCCTCTGGAGGGCCTTTTGGACTTAAGTGTAGTGTTGCAATTCCCTCTCCTTGCCCCAAACATCTCTGTTTTCACTAAAGTATCTGAAAAATGCCACTGTAACAGTATTCCATCTTTAAAAGCAACATAAGGACCACAATAGGCCACCAAGGAAATTGAGTGTCCAAATTACTACACCACAGGACTCCCTATGTCTCTTTAAAAAGACACCAATTTATGCTGGAAAATATTATCTGACAAACATTTTGAGTAATAAACATAATATGTTTTTAAAGAACACATAAGTCCAGAAGTTTACTCCAATATTGTTAAAAGAACATAGTATATGTAGTATGTTAAATTTATTAGAAACTGAATGCTGCATAACTATACTTCAACTTCCACTGAGGAAGCACAAGCTAAGGTAATCATGCAAAATTTTACTTTATGCAATCAAAAGACATGTTTAATGGATTAAAAATTGCTACCATCCTAAAGTCCTTAAGAATCACAGAGTGGGGAAAACAATTCACTCAAGTTAGCATAACAATTATTATTGGAATTACATTCCTGATTTTTGGCACTGGTTTTGTTGAAATTTAGTAGAATGCTTGCTTGCTTTACCTTTCATCTTCTATTCACTATTACTCACACGACCACCACATAAAGAAATTGCATAGACATTCCTCGAGACCACAACAGTGCTGTCAAGATCTGATACTTTAAAAATTGGCTTCCTCATTGTCCCACCCTTATCTCTTGTAAACACCTACGTGGGGCTGCTCGTGTGCACAACCAACAAAAGACTATAAAAGCAGCAGGCAAGAACACTGGCTGTTAGGGGAGAGAAAAGGGGGAAGGAGATCCTGCCCAGTCCCTCCTTTCGAGTTAACTGCCATCGTCCCTCTCTCACTCCTCGCCACCACGGGCTGCTGCAAAACCGTTCACAGGTCTTGCGCAACAGGAACCGGAGAGCAGCGATGCCACCGACATCCAGGAGAACTTCGAAACCCTTCGAGCGCCTCAGAGCCGCGGGCGGAGCGTCCCAGCCTTGGGGGCCTGTGCTTAAAGTAACCTTAGCCTTTTTTCCAACTCTACCATTCTCTCTCTGCTTTGGGCTTACAGTTAAATCAATACATTCCTTTTATCGTTTTTAAGCTTAACGCCTGGTCTCGTTTGTACTTTAATTTTGCTTATGGGAATTTAAAAAAAATCTCAATTAAAAATCAGGAATTAATCTGGTTTGTAACATACCTACATAGTACTATTGCTCTTTCTGGAAACCATAAAGTCATCTCAGCAAGCAGGGAGACCTTGCTGGGGTTTTTACAGCACTGTACCATTTTCAGGATCAGACCTGATGAGCAAGCCAAAGTGCAGACCAAGACCAGACAATGATAGCAGAGATAGAAACAGATCTTTACATCTCATCTCGTTACCTCATCTAATTTGTGGCCATCTGAGCCACAATCCCTGTCCTGGCTGGCAGTACTAATGATTTTGTCTACTGTTGAAAAGGAGAAAGCCTAATGAACTCGTGATAGCAAGGTGTGATGCCATGTGCACCCCTGGAGGATCACCTGTAGCTGTCAGCCGCCTACTCTTGACACAGAGGGTGGGGTGGGGTTTGGGTGGACTTGGGTTTTCTTTTCTATCCTTACCTTCTTCAGTCGCCTGTCCTTTGCCACGGCGCTGTAGATTCAAGCCGAAGCTTCTGCCTTGCAGAACCAGGATTTGGGAACGCGCCCAGAGTAGACAGCAACGGGAGCTTGCTATCTGGCTTTTAAACAAGAATAGGACGAATGACTCCAATCCCCAGCAGTTGCTGGGGAGAGCCGAGGCCAGACTCGTCTGCTCCCGCTGCGCTTCTGTGCCAACTGTCACCTTCACGTTCGCCGACCGTTGTGACGCACCAGCGCTCGGTCCCTCTGGAGCCCAACGTTCTGTCCGTTGCCTACCAACAGCGTTCCATCCCCTTCCACCCAGCCCCACCCCCGCCCAACCCCGGCCCCATGCCCTTCCCTCCCCCAGGGCAGGCAGCCCTGCGCTTTGCTAGGCTGGGCTCCAGAGTCTGACACTGTCTAGGGTGTAGACGCTTTCCAACGTCACTTTTCAAGCTTTTTGTTTCTGTAATTCCCACTCAATTCTTTTTTGTTTGTTGGTTTGATTTCAGAGGTTTTTTTAAAGTCTCTTAAATACAAATGAAGTGCTGGGAAACAAACTCTATCCCAGGCGTTATAATTAAAAGAAGCTTTGCAGCCTGCATTAGATGTCCCCAATATTCAGTGGATCTGCATGATTATCATACCTGTAGGGTGCAAATTTGCCATCCAAATGTTCTCTTATATTGTGACACAGGTTTATTCCCTGTTTTCTTTACTGCAGAGACATCCAAACACAATATAAACATGACCTGCCTCAAAAAGTTTCTGATCTCAGCTGTTCCTGAAAATTCAAAATTATGCACAATGTATTTCCCCCTCTCTTGCCCTGGGCAATCTCTTCTCCATTCCCCAGCCTTCAAGGCTGGGCTCTCGCTTGCACAGCTTGAAGAATAGCTGCTGCTACACTTGCCAGCATCACTACTGTCTTGTGATCAGCACTTTGAATGCAAATTTTGCACACACTCTCTCTCCCTGAGTCGAGCAGCATTCCTGGCATGGGCACCACTGCTGCAGGCAAACATCCTCCAGGTGGAGGCTGTAGGAATAAGATTGCAAGAAGTGCTGGCTGAAGAAGCCTCCAGTTTGCTGCAGCCCTTCATCTGCAGCAAAATCGCCTTGTGCTGCCATGTTTGAGGTAAAGAGGGTGAGAGGCTCTTTGCAGATGAGACTCTACTCTATGTGCTGCTGGTCGCTGGGCCTGACACAGCTCCTGGTCCATTTTTCTGCCTACATGAGAATAGAACACTGCTAGTGCAAGTAGCAGCCACTGATCCCTGGCATGGCCTTGCCTACAGGGGGTCCTGCTCAAGTCAGGTGGTGTTGGAGCAACATGAAAAGATGTTCAAGCTCTGCATTTTCCAGACTTTATCAAAATCATGGCCCTAAAGACCAAATGGTGGAAGAAGACTGCTGCTGGCAGAATGGGGCAAGCATAACTCTATTGCAGCAGCTGCTACTCCCATGGCTCTATGGTCACAGCAGCAGAGGCAAGTCTCTCACCGTGCCCACGGACCTGGCACAGAGCATCGGAGCTGTTCCCATGGAACTCAGTGCTGCCACTGCAGCAGGAGCATCACTCCACACATTTGATAACAAAATTCTCTCATGTCACACAGGACTTGCCCCAAAAACTACAAAAAGAACCCTAAAAAACAAAACCAAAAAACAGCAACAAAAAAAGGTGAGGGTTAGAACAGTTTTTTCTTCTTTAATACAAACATATCCAGACTTAAGCAGGGGCACTGGGCTAATGATCCTGGGGACTGGCATATAACCACTATCTCTAGCACTTCCCACCAGTCTGCAAGATTTTTGATGTAGAAAGGGATACATAAGATTTTACAACAGAGCCACAACTCAAACCACAAGAAAAGAACTTCCAAATCTGCCCCTCGTTGGGAAAGGAAGGAGAAAAGCAGTTGAAACAAGTGCTGTTGTAGCTACATTGCCTGCATTTATGGTGTTGCTGAGGTACCAGTAGCACTTGCAGCACTTCAGAAAGCCTTATTTAGGGATGCCAGCTATCCAGAAACTGCCATGCTCACATCAACAGGTACACATCCTACAGGACTAATGGAGTTGTAGGCAGTGATAAAGCAGGCAGAGTGTATGAAGGTCAAGAAAGGTCAAGTTTATGCTTATCCCTTCAACTTGGTGCTACAGCAAAACGTGACAGTGTTCACCTTCATTCCCTGCAATCCCATCTCCTCACTCGTTTGGTTGCTTTCACTTGAAAATTCCTTCGGACAGAGACTTCACTTGCCACATAAGGCTGGGATCCCTTAAGCATATTGGCCCATTTCTTTTGGCCAAGGGATAAGAGGTCAGGATGCTGAGCCAGAGGTAAAATTCCTATAGGTGTCAGAGTACTGAAGGATGCCAGTGGGAGCGGCTTTTGAAAATCCACTGAGAAGTGAAAATCCACTAAGCTGAGCAAACAGAACTACTCCCACGTGACAGCTAAGTGCAGCCAGAAGAATCCATCACAGACATAGGTCACTTAAATTATTACAGAAGGAAAATGTCTCTACACTCAATGGGAGGCAGATCCCCATTAATGTGTTCTGTAAGCTTAAAACAAGTAACAAAGAACACCCGTACAATCAGATAAAATGATATTGTTAAGAAAATTTCAATGGAAATCTGATTGTAAATTCGACTGTTTGGATTGTTAGGAGTGACCCATGTAGCAGAACTGCTTGCCTGTAGGATGGATTCACACTAGAGCACTTTGTGAAGGACTGTCTCTCGTGGGAGGGACTTGCACTGGGGTTGTTCCTCAAGGACTGTCTTGTGTGGGAGGGACACCACAGAGAAAAGGAATCCTCTCTCTGAGCAGAACAGACTGTAATTCAGGACAGCTCCATGATCTGGAAAATCCCAAATCTAAAGCTATGTAGGGCCATCCCTTTCTCCCTTGCACTGAAACCACTGCAACTGGAATGATAACGGCAGAACAATATGGCTGGAGCCTGGGGAAGAACTGGGTGTGCAGGATTCATCTTCTGCCACTGCTGACTGGGGCATGGAAAACAAGCTGGTGCCACCCTCGGTGCAGAGGAGACTAGGGGCAGTCATTCACTGCTGAGTGAAAAAGGTGTTACAAAATGACTTTCTGAGGAAGGAAGCAAGGAGCACAGCAGCATTTGAACAGCTCCAGGCCCTGGTGATATTCCAGCTGAGAGTTAGCTGAACTCCTTGTCATCTTTCTGCTGGGTTAACCAAAAGGAACTCCCAAAAGTGCACAACAGCCCTTCCATCCAGGAAAACAAGTAAACAAATCTGTAGCCTGGGAGTCTCGGGTGCAGGAGATGTCTGTGTAGGGCAATTCATGGGCAGCAAGGCCTTTCTGTCCTTGCACCTTTGGTCCGGGAGGAATCTTTGCACGCTTTCAGTTTTATGAGGTGGACTGGCAAATTCAGTGCGGGGCTCTTAAAATGAATGGTCAAGATTTTCCTGTGGAAAGGAAGCCTAGAGGCCCAGTGTCTCAGTTGCAGATGTTGGGCTGCCTGGGGAACTACACAGGCAGCCAGGCTTTTCTGTCCTTGTACGTTTTGTCTGGGAGGAATCTTCACCCATATTGAACTTTGGGAGGCTGCTGTCAAATTCAGTGCTGGGCTTCTGATGTCAAAGGAACTCTCTTTCCATGTGGAAAGAAAGCCTGTAGCATTGTTATCTCAGGTGCAGATGGTGGGATGCCTGGGAAACTCCATGAACAGCAAGTTCATACCCTGGCACTTTTTGTCTGGTAGGAATCTTTTTCTGTATTCAATTTTGGGAAACGAACTGGCAATTTCAGTGCTGTGCTCCTGAAAGCAAACAACTGCTCTTTCCCCTGATATACAAGTTCATAGCCCAAGTCTCAGGTACATATGATAGATATTCCAGGACACTCCTTGGACAACAGGGCCTTTCTGTCCTGGCACCTTTTGTTTGGGAGGATTCTTTTTCCATATTCAATTTTGAGAAGTGAACTACCAGTTTCAGCACTGGGCTCTGGATAATGAAGAACTGCTCTTCTCCTCAGCAAAGCAAGTCTGTGTCCTCCATGTCTCAGGTGCAGATGATGAGCTGGCTCAGGCACTCCACAGGCAGCAAAACCTTTCTGTCTTGGCATCTTTTATCTGAGAGGAATCTTCGTTCATATTGAATTTTGGGGGGCAGACTGGCAATTTCAATGCTAATCTCCTAAAAGCAAAGATTGTTGTTTTCCCCTGGAAAGAAAGCCTGTGTCCTCATTGTCTCAGGTGCCGCCTATTTGCTGCTTGGACCACTACTTGGGCATTTTTCCCCTTTGTTTGGAAACAAGTTTTAGCAGAGGGTTGTTGTTGCAGATTTTGGGGGCGGTTGTGTGGATTATTATTTTGTTTGCTTAGTATTTTTGTTGTCTTGGGGAATTTGTGTTGTTTTTTTCTTTCTATATTTTCGTAACACTCATCACTATGATGGTTTGGATATATTACTGTGGAGGTGTTCAGTTTAAAAAGCTGTGTATTTTTACAGGATTCCAGCAACCAAGCAAGCTCCTCCATTAACCAGAGCCAAGATCATCATATTAAATGTTCATTTCAACTTTACCTTATGAAAGAAAATACATTGCTCAAAGCCCACTCTTTACAGTAAGAAGAACCTATGAAGACCTGGTCAAACATGCCAAGTGCTCCAAGGCCAGTGGTTTCCAATGGAAACAGTTTCTGCTTGTTATTAAGAAATGCCTTTGTAAGCACCACTTAATTTTGCTTCCTATAGGTTTGGCCTGGTTATGAATAGATGGTAAAAAATCAAGACACTATTACACAGCCCTCACCATAAAATCAAACAAAGAAACAAACTCAAAAAACACAGAACAGGTGGCATAGCAAAAAGTTGAAGATCTGGCGCAGTTTTCAGTATTTCCCTTTATATGTAGAAGCAGTGGCACTCTCACAATCATATGTTATTGTGTCATCAGCATGCAACAGAGTCTTCCTCCTCCACTGACATCACAATTTCAAAATATCTGCATGGAATAAAGTACAACTCAAGAGGAGTGTCTTTGCATCTGTAAGGCAATTCATGGGAACCAAGGCTTTCTTACTCTGGCATCTCTGGGAGGAATCTTCATGTGCATTCGATTTTGGGAGGTGGACTGGCAACCTGAATGCAGGGCTCTTAAAACGAGGGACCAGACTTTGCCAAGGAAAGGAGGCCTATAGACCCAGTGTCTCAGTTGCAGATGGTGGGCTACCTTGGGAACACCATGAGCAGCAAAGTCTTTTTGTCCTGTCACCTTTTGTCTTGGAGGAATCTTTTCCTGTATTCAGTTGTGGGAAATGAACTGGCAATTCCAGTGCTGTGCTCCTGAAAGCAAACACCTGCTCTTTCCCCCTGAAATACAAGCTCATAGCCCAAGTGTCTCAGCTGCAAATGATGGACATTCAAGGACAATCCTTGGACAGCAAGGCCCTTCTGTCCTGGCACCTTTTGTTTTGGAAGGAATCTTCTTCCATATTCAATTTTGGGAAGCCAACTGGCAATTTCAGCACTGGGTTCTGGATAATGAAGAACTGCTCTTCTCCTCAGGAGAGCAAGTCTGTGTCCTTGGTATCTCAGGTACAGATGATGAGCTGCTCGGGCACTCCATGGGCAGCGTGGTCTTCCTAAATTGACATCTTCTGTCTGGGAGGAATCATCTTCCATATTGAATTTTGGGAGGCAGACTGGCAATTTCAGCACTGAGCTCTGAAAAGAAAAGATGAGTCTTTCTCCATGGAAAGGAAAGCTTTGTCTTCTATGTCTCAGGTGAAGCCTACTTGCTGCCTGAGCCTCTCCTTTAGCATGGTTCTCCTTTATTTGGAAACAAGTTTTATTTTTAGCTGACGGTTGTCTTTGCATTTTTTTATTTGTTTTGTTTGCCTGGCTTTTTAGTTGTCTTGGGGATTGTTTGATTTAGTTTTCTTTTTTCCCTAAATTTTCTAAACATTCATCACTACAATGGTTTGGATATATTTCTTTGGGTCTGTTTACCTTAAAACTCTGTGCTCAGGGAACAAGTGAGTTTGTCGATTAACCACAGCCAGAGTCGTCATGATGTTCCCCAGAGCAGTTCTCAGAATGCACTGAGATTGTCCCTTCAGTTCCCTCTCAGGATGGAAGAAGCATCTCCAGGACCTGGGCTTGGCTCAGAAAACCTCCCACCACCTTGCTGCACCTTCTGGGAACAGCATACTTTCCAGGTCCTGCTCATTTCTCCTGCATGAAGTCCACTCTACATGCACGGATTTACTCCTGAAATCCTGCCCTTGTGTCCTGCTCCTCGGCCATGTCTGACAATTCCTTTCAAGACAGCACACTCACCTGAAGGAGTTTCAAGTAGGTTTTATTGTTT
>VXBA01004648.1:0-37593 GCA_013399895.1 Serilophus lunatus
ATGCTCCAAAGGGCCACGGCAGAACTCAATGACGATAACAGCATTTACATCCAACGGTGTACTGATGGGAGCCTATTCAACCTAAGGCGACTAAAGGCCCACACCAAGACCCTAAATCACCTTGTCCATGAGCTGCTTTTTGCTGATGATGCCGCCCTCGTTGCTCACACAGAAGCAGTTTTGCAGCACTTAACATCCTGCTTTGCAGAGGCTGCTGAGCTTTTGGGGCTGGAAGTCAGCTTGAAGAAGACAGAAATTCTTTACCAACCTGCACCTCAGGAAGTCTTCCATCATCCTCACATCACCATAGGCAAAACTGAGCTTAAGTCAGTCCAGCAGTTCAACCATCTAGGAAGTATCATTTCCTCGGATGGTAAGATTGATAAAGAGATAGCCAACAGGTTAACAAAGGCATATAGAGCCTTTGGAAAACTCCATAAAAGAGTTTGGTGCAATAAACATTTGAAGAAAAGTACAAAGATTAGTGTCTACAGAGCCATTGTACTGTCTATTCTTTTATATGGGTCTAAATCATGGGTCATCACCGCCATCACCTGCGACTCCTCGAACGCTTCCGTCAGCGCTGCCTCCATACAATCCTAAACATCCACTGGACTGACTATGTGAAAAATATGACTGCCCTTGAATAGGCAGGGGTCACCAGAATTGAAGCCATGCTGCTGAGGATGCAGCTGCACTGGGCAGGGCACGTCTCCAGAATAAAGAATCACCGCCTCTCGAAGACTGTGCTCTGTGGTGAACTCGCCACCGGCTGCCGCAACAGAGGAGCCCCAAAGAGGAGATACAAGGATTCCCTGAAACAACATCTCAGTGTTGGTCATATTGACTGCCATCAGTGGTCCCCTCTGGCCTCCAATTGAGAGACATGGAGACACTATCCACAATGCTGCTGCCTCCTTTGACAATGCAGGTAGTCTCAAGGAGAAAAGACAATGCAGAAAGAACCGTGCCTCATCAATACCACCTAAGGAGACTTTCCACTATGATTTTTGCAACTGGACTTGCCTGTCCCGCATCGGCCTTTTTAGTCATCAGCGTGCTTGTAGCAAGTGTGGGTAGAGCCCTTCTCATATCTTTGTTTATGAAGCCTAGCCATGATAATATTTCTGATATGCATTGGAAATTAACATAAGGGCACACAAGTACACACATTTTAAATTAAACTCCAATCTTTGAGAAGTTATTGTATGGTCTTAACCATCAGAATAACTTTTGTAAATTCAAGAACAATAAATCACAATCCATATATTAAAACAAAAAAGCATACCAACAACCCTGTTAAACATATAACTATTCCTTGATTCCTTTATATAGGAGGCATAAAAGTGAATGAAGCTACATTCTGTAGTGCTGAGTAACAAGACTGAAAAAGAAAAACAGGTTCTTAATCCTCATTAACATTCGTGGATATATAAAGTAATAAAATGCTAGTTATGATAATTATATATTGCTTAAAAATACAAAGAAATCACTCCATTGATATATCAGCATTTAGGACTATATGCTCAAATTAATGACATGTAAGCTTGATGTCATTAAGGACCTAAAGGAATTTTTAGCCCTTGTATATTTAAAAAGACTAAGCATGGAAATATGTTCATGACGGTTCTGGGAATCCAGTGTAAGAATTTCCAAATTATAATATTTTATATGAATAGCAAATTAATAGTGAATATTGAGAAAACCTTAGTCCTTGCATTGGAGTAGCTAATTAGGCAATTAGAGCTGGCAAAAAATGACATAAGGCTAACCCCAGAGGAACAATCTCAGAAGGAAAGAACAGAAAATATAAATTATTCTTAAGAATTATTTTATTTACCTCTTTGGTATCAGGTTAGTCATACTTCTGACATCAATATTTGCTGAGCAAATCAGTGATTGAACCAAGACACAGTTTAAAATTCTGAAATTGCACTCAAGTATGATTTAATAAAATATGTGTTGCTGAGAAATAATTAACTTGCTTTTTCTTATAGTTGAAAAACACCATGAATACATGAATTTTCTTTTGTTTTCTTTTTTATTTTGTCAATTATTTGTGGACTGTAGAGACATTGTCACTAGAACCAACTGTCTTTATAGTTATATCTGAAGTAGTGACTTCAGCCAAGAATGACAAATTTTATAGTGTGTCTTAATTACACAGAATTACACAGAATTAATAAGGTTGGAAAAGACCATGGAGATCATCAAGTCCAACCTTTACCTAGGTTAACAACCTATCCAACATCGGTCTAGCATCTATACCATCTAAACCATTTAAACCATCTAAACCATACCACTAAGTTCATCATCTAACCTATCCTTAAACACATCCAGGGATGGTGACTCCACCACCTCCCTGGGAAGCCCATTCCGGTGGGAGATCACTCTCAATACATTTGCATATTTTTTGGCTTTGGGACTGGAATTCACGTATGGAAATTGATGCTTAGGATGACATTCAGCACATGCTTGAAGTTGAAAATCAATGGTTTTATTAATGTAAGAGCAGTTAAACATGTACTTGCCCTGTCTCAACCCACATAGTCTTCTTGTATTGGGATATTTAATTGTCTGGTGAGTGGAGCACTGCACTTTTTTTTTTTTTTTTTTTTTTTCAGTGAAATCTTGGTTAAATACACCATGTCAGGGTGCCGTGAAGGTTTGCTGCCCCACACAAGTGGGGGAGCTGGGTCCCATGCAAGACTTCAAGCGGCAACCTCACAGGCTCAAAGTACACCTGTGAGAGAACATCAGGTTGCTGATGACAACCACATGAAACTTGGAGTAAAAACTCTCAGGCAACTCCAGTAGAATGACACCAGACAAAAGACAATCCGAGTTCTGTGTTTCAGATACCATATTTTTAATGCTGTGCGAGTCACCAGTTTTCATTTTTCCTTATACATGGGACATTAACCAGCCAACTCTGGAAGCAAAATAAGCAAAATGCTCACTATGTAACGTTTCATTGAAAGTGGACACATAAACACATAAATATTTTCTTCAAAACCATAAGTAGCTTGCTTTCATGTTTATTTTCTGTTTTTCATTATTAGCAAAATATTCTCTTTGTTTTCAGGACTGCTCCATCGTAGTCTGATTATTTTAGAAACCCTAAGTGAAAGATGATCAGGAGGATGTTCTCAAAGAGGGTATTTCTAATTATTATTGCATTTTTGTGACCCTGGACATATTAATTCTTAAAGAATCATATCCAGTTTTCTGATGACTCTGACTTGTGAAGGATTTTCAAAGTACCTGAATAAATGTGATTCTTAACTACATGTATTATTTTAAAACATCTATGAAACCAAGTTCATACATGTACTAAAACCCCAAAGTGCTCAATCAAAATGATTTTCATAAGATATATTTAAAGCTACCCATCTATTATGCATTCTCATCTATATTAAGACAGATCCAATTTAAAGTAAACACCAAGTACTCACCTAACACCCACTTAGCAGAAGTGGGCTCTTGCAGTGAGTGTACTGTGTACTGTATACAATTTTAGTGCACAAAATCCTAATTTATGTTGTTGTAGAAATTTAGTCAGTGATTTTCTCAGTGCGAGTGTAGTGGATATGTAATGCCTGTATCAAGTGTATAATGACTGCTAACAAATGAAGATAATAACCACTTTAGCTAGTCCTTGAAATTGAATGGAATAGTTATGTACTTTTATTTTCATTTCAAAATGAAAGCCAATACTGTAAACAGTAATGAACACCTCTTTAGCATTCTGTTATCAATGTAAACTACTTAATATGCACAGATCCACTACTAATTATATAATAATAATTATATACTAAATGAGGCTGTGATTTCAAAACTTCAAAGAATATAAAAAAATTCTATTGAAAAATCAAAACATACATCTGATTTTTAAACTCTTGAAAATTTAAAGTTTTTAATAAAATCCTCAGTAAAGACAGCACGTGAAAGGCAGAGAAAAGTGTTGGACAGATGCCTGTAAACATCCAAGGGCACCATGCTAACCAATTAGAGAACAAGAGAAGTTGAAATGTGCTTTATTCTGCATACATTTGAGCACAAATTGTACCCAGATACTGCTTGGAGTGCAGGGTATACCATTAATACAAAAATATTCCTGCTACAGAAATTAGAAACATGCTTATCAGTTTAAAACAGACACTTTCGTAGAGGACTGAACGCACAGATGTTTCTGTTAGCTAGCTAATTAGAATTATAATAAAACTAATCTGTAGGTATTTAATAAGAAAGTATTTATTTAAAATTCCTGTCTTCAAATGCTACAAGTGCAAGCTAGTGAATCTTCATGAATCTTATGATACAGGTAGTTAAGCAAGACTGTTATCTTTTATGCCTAAAATCATGCTGCTGATGTAATTCAACGACTTGACATGGGCCACCCCAAAAGAATCAGTATTGGAGCTGATGCGATTACAAATGAAGTCCCTTGGGTTTGTTCATGCTTGAGTAACACTTTTGTGCTTCCCTTGTTGTTGCTTTTTTTTTTTTTTACCCGTGTATAACTGAAAGCATGACTTTCTGTATAGCTGCTGATTAAGATGCAGTGTTCTATATCCAAATATCATCCTGGATTAAGAGAGAGCTGTAATATCTTTGAATGACAGTACTGTCACATAGATTCTATACTTTCCTTTTGTCATAGTCTAGGACTAAGTTCTATAAGTATGATCTTTCTCTCTATAAATCTCTGAAAGGTTTGTTATACTTTAGTGGCTGATGAGGGTTGTGTGTGATCATGGCCATGGGAAAGACCTTGCACAACTCTTTATTAAAGTCTGGAAATGCCAAATTTTCAAAAGTACACAGAATCAAAAAATAGTTTCTTTGAGTAAATGCTCATATGGTTTGGGAGGGACTTCTTTCATCACCCAGTAAAGAACATTCTGTAAAAATAGTCCTTTTCTTGTATTGATATATTTCATGAAATCTGAGAGAGGGCTTCACAAATTACTTGATGTTATTGACTGAAATAAATAAGTTGCAACTTATTTATTTACTGGAATATTTAACTTTTTTAAATTGCTGGAACTCACAAAAATGAAATAACATTGAAGAATCATAAATATATCCATTCAGCCAAGAATGGATATTTCTGGAATTGTGTTGAGTGGGGATTGCTTCATTGTAAAGCAAAATAGCTTCTTTTGGAACATTGCCCAGATTTACCTAGCTATATTAACTCTGAGCAGATATTGCTGCATAAATGTCCCAAAATGAGCAATAGTAGAATAAACAGGCCTCTGAGATACGTAAAGAAGTTTCCAAACCACCACCAAATCTGAAGGCTATCTGAATTACATACTAGGATACCAAAAAGAAACATCAGAAAAAACAGGTTTACATAAATAAAAGTTTTATCAGAAGCATTATCTCATGTGTTTTATATCATAAAAAGGAGCAATATTGTTTTGCCAAAAATTGACATTTCCATGTATCTTCTGAAACCTGGAAATGCAATTTAAAATATTAGAAATATTTCGGAATTTGAATGTCTTCCTTTAAAGTAACTTATATTATTGAAAGAGAACAGAAAGAATATAAAGTAAATCTGGTTTGGAGTTGTGATTATTTTTTGTGTTAAGTCTGATGGAATGTATTATTCAATTGTAAGGTGCTAAGGACAGAACTCACTGTAAAAATCATTATTTTAATACATTTCCTGTAATAAAGGAAATCTTTCACATCAATTTATTTCACAAGGTTTTCTTCAGATGATATTTAATGCAGTTTTAGTTACCATAATAAAAATAGTTTTCTAGTGGTACTTTATCTATTTTCCACTATATATCTAGGACATAAATGGATATACAAAATAAGTTCCTCTTGCTTCAGATACTGCCTTTGATGCAAAACTTCACTTGTTGACTCAGATACAAGAATATAAACATTTTGGTTTAGTAGGGATTTTAACATGAATTTTTCTATTTCTCACTTGTCATGGTTTAACCCCAGCCAGCCACCAAATATCATGCAGCCATTTTCTCACTCCCCCAACAGCAGGATATGGATGTAAATTGAAAGGGGAAAACGTAGAGAGCTCATAGGTTGAGATAAAGGCAACTTAACAGGAAAGCAAAAGTCACACACACAAGAAAAGAAGAACAAGGAGTTAATTTACTGTTCCCATGGGCAGGCGGGTGTTTATCTGTCTCCAGGAAAGAAGGGCCCCATGACATGTAACAGTTACTTGGAGAGACAAACACCATCACTCCAGACCTCACGTTTCCTCCTTCTTCTCCCCGGTTTTTATACTGAGCATGATGTCATATGGCCTGGAAGATCCCTTTGGTCAGTTTAGATCACCCATCCCAGCTGTGTCTGCTTCCAACTCCCCATGCACCCCCAGTTTCCTCACCAGCGTGGCAGTATAAAAGGCAGAAAAGGCTTTGGCTCTATGTAAGCCTTGCTCAACAATAACAAAAACATCTCTATATTATCATCACTGTGCATTGTGTGTACTACCAGCACAAACCCAACACAGCCCCCAACACAGTAGCCACTGTGAAAAAAATGAACTTAACCCTCACCAAAACCATCATCCTTTCCATACAGAAAAAGGTTTGTTCCATATAAAGAGTGAATAGCAACTGTAAACAGAAAAAAAAGTTGTTGAATTCATCTTAGTTTTATCTGGGTTAACATCTATATTTTTGTGTTAATGTCTGACACAAACTAGCCAACAAATAAAACCAAATGTTTCTATTTTTATGTAAATGACACATATAGGTAATTTTTATTCTTTTAGATCTGTGATATGCACTGTATTAATATGAAAGGCAGAAACATCTTTCAACCTTTATAAACTTTAGTAAAGCAGCAGCTCTATATTTATATAACACATTCCATACCTATTGCAAATATGTCAAGTTATTTACTCAAATCAATTTATTAAATATAATATTCTGAAGTTTAGAAAGTACTGAGATGATTATTTTTAGGATTGATTTATTAAACATTTAATACATTTTCATGATACATTGAATCTTTAGCACCTAAATTTAAAATAGAAAGGACATATCAAAAGAAGACAACATACAGTATAGCTATTCATGTGTGTGAAGAAAAGGAACTTATCTATCAAACAGTGCATGCCAATGTACAGCACAGTGTACAACAATATGTATAGTATTATATATATAGTATTGTGTATATATATATATAATTATGTGTATAATAATATGGCTGTTGCACTACTCAGATACCACTTAAATCATATCTCTGTAACTTAAGAAAAATAGCACAAACAAAACAATAAAAGCGGCTTGTCACTACAGAACAAATCCACTGACCTCAAAGCTGAGGAAGAGCCAGACATGCTTTCCACTGAGGTGCTTGGGTAAGTGGCAAGTGATAGTTGTGGGTGGCTCCCTTCTGCAAGGCACCTGACCTGTTGTTTAAAGAAGTTTACTGCTTGTGCTTATGGGTGCCTGGATCCAAGATGTTGCAGAGAGACTGCTGAAGTGTATCCAGTCCTCTGACTATTATCTCCATATATTTTTCCCTATGAGCAACAATGGGACAATCTAGAGAGTATCCATAGTGACTGCAGAGCAATAGGGCCCCAGGTGGTGTTACCAATCCTGCCTGCTGGTGAGGTTAAAGGGTAAAAGCTGGTACTGTATGCCAGCACTTGGTAGTAGAGCCAATATCAGGAACAGGGTTTAGCTTGTATGACTCCAGAATCTCTGTAAGAATAATCATCTGCTTTGGAAAAATGGGATGCACTTCACCAGACAGGACAAAAGTATCTTCGCCAGTAGGATGACTGACCTTGTAAGAAAAGCTATAAACCAAGAACATAAAGGATGGAGAGAGTTACAAGAGGGAGTTACAGCCTGGAAGGGATTGATGGACAGGACTGACAAGCAAAAGGCCTGGACTGATTATGGTAACTAAAAGAAATACAAAATCAAGAAAACAGGGATTAAGCATAGTAAACGCAAACATCGTCATGTAAGAAAGGAAGTGCCCAAAATGCATCATTATGGGAAAAAAATACAATAGATCCATTAGGTGAAACCAGCATGATGATATGTCTCTCTGAAGTGCCAGTACAGTAATGCACACAGCATGGGGAATAAACTTCACGAACCAGCGATCTATGCATGTGATCTTATTGGGATCACAGAGACTTGTTGAAATGGCTTACATTACTGAAGTGATGCTATGGATCATGAGAAGAGTCAAAAAGCAACATCATAACCATGGACTTCAGCCTAGCAGACCTTAAATGCTCCAAAGATCCACTTGGGACAAAGCAAAAGAAGCAACAGAGGTCCAAGAAAGTTGATATTTAAGGATCACCTCTTCCAACCTCGAAGGCAGTTCATTGGAATGAGCAGGAATTTAGGTAAATATGCCAGGAGTCCTACATGCATGAACAAAGAGCTCCTGGCAAAACTCAGGCATGAAAAGGACAACATAGAAGACAGAAGCATGGACGGGTAATCTGGAATAAATACAGAGATATTGTCCAAGAATGAAGAGATGAATTTATGAAAGTCAAAGCTCACCTGGTGTTGAACACAGCAAGGAATATCAAAAGAAGAAGAGCTTCTACAAGTATGTAAATGACAAAAGGAAGACTAGGGAAAATGTGGCCCCACTGCCGAACGGGACACGGATCTATGAGATATAGGATGTGGAAAAGGCTGAGATACTCTATTCCTTCTCCACCACAGTCGTAAGACTCGCCTTCAGGATTCAAGTTAGAGAATACTTAATCAAACTGGACATAAGTCCATGAATCTTATGAGATGCACCCATGAAAGCACAGGGAGTTGGTTGGTGCCATCATGAAGCCACTCTTGATCATCTTTGACCGAGGTGTCTGGGAAAATTGTTTGAAGACTGAAGGAAAGTAATGCCATGCCTACCTTCAAGATGGGCAATAAGGAGAGCTCAGTGAATTACAGACTAACCATTCTTACCTCAATTCTAAGGAAATGTGATGGAGGACTAACTCTGGAAATTATTTTGTTTTGCATGAAGCACAAGAAAGCCATCAGGAGTAGTCTTCTTGGCTTCATCAGGGTGAAGTCATGACGGAACAACCTGAGAAATTTAAACAATAAAATGCCTCAGTAAATATCTGGTGAAGAGTGGGTATTGTTTACCCAGCAAGGATTCTGGCACTGTCTCCTAGAAGATCCTCATAGACAACCTCTAGATATAGGATCTGGGTAAGAATAGTACGAGATGGATTAGAAATTAATGTCAGGAACCAGAGAGTGGAGTTCAATGGCACTAAAACTAGTTGGAAGCCACCAATTAGCAATACAGACCAGAAGTGAATACCAAGTCCAACCCAGTTTATCGTATTCCTAAGTGATCTGGATGATGGGCCAGTGTACCTTCAGCAGGCTTGCTGCAGACACTAAAGTGGGAGGAGTAGCTGATGTGTCAGAGGGTTTTGCTACCATCCAGAAAGATCTCAATAGACTGGAGAAATGAGTTGGGCTGCAGGGAACTTCAAGCCGTTCAACATGGGAAGTGCAGAATCTCACACCTGAGGAGAGAAGAACCCATGCACCAGTACATACTGGAGGACAACCAGTTGGAAAGTAGCTTTGCACAGAAAAAACCCAAGTCTAAGTGAGAATGTCCCCCATGATCTTGAATGTGTGTCCTGCCAGACTCTCTCTTGTCTAATCTCTCTCTACTAGTAACATTCCTAAATCACTCTTTCTTTGACCTAAGTAAGAGGTCTGCTACTCTTTGCACCCTGTTCCTACATCTTCTGAGTAAGCAAATCTTCACCACTCTAGGTTGGATCCTTAGTACAGCACTTGCACATGCAGTATCTGATTGGCAAGCTTCTCTGTAGAATCCTCATTCAGTTCATTCCTTATGATTCATTCCTGCACACTCACAGCAATAGCATTGCTGTAATTATCCAGGCTGGGCTCTAGGATTTCTGAGGACAGGTATCAGTGTTCAACTACCCTCAGCCACACTAATGGTTATATTGTGAAGAACTGTGAGAAAATGTGCCAGTTATTCCAGAACTCTGTTTAGACCCATAGATAAATCTTCATTGAAATGCTTTCACTACCTCTATATGCAACCTCCCCCAAGTTTCCAGTTTTCAAAAGCTGAGTTTTTGATAACTGCTACTTCCAAGAAATTTTATCACAATCTCCCTCTTCAGTTAAGCTTTGCACTTAACAACTTTCATGTAACTGCAATCTCACATCTACAGTAATTCATCTTAGGAAAATGTAGGCATAATTTATGGCTTCCTAGATGTGGCAATCCTCTTTTTTTTTTTTTTTTTTCTTCTCTTTTTTCTTTTTTTAAATCTAAACTAGGATATTTTGCCCAAGAACTAAGATATTTTGCTATAAAAGAAAAGGCACTGCCTTCTTTCCCCCCTCTCTTCAGTCTAGCTGTTGTGTCACTCATTGTTTCTGTCTAAAATGACAACAAATTCACTCCATCATACAAGAATAGCTGCCTCTTTGTGTTGTGCTATCAGTTTCTGTTAGAGACATGGGATTGGATTCAGTTTCCCAACTGAAAGCATGCGGTGCCATTTTAGATGTTCTGTGGAATCCCATCTGACCTTAACCAACTGATCTAGAAAGAAGTGAGTGTTTTGTAGGTCTCTTGTGTCACAAAGAGCAACTACATGTACATGTCCCAGGCACTTTATAGCTTTAAAAATACCACTTGACATGTATTTAGGCAACTAGATGCCATCCAATGAGTCATACACGTGATGTGGTAGCAGATGCCATTCATAGAATTTGCTTTCACCCTGATTTGTTTCCAAGTATTTCATGGTCAGTTAGACAAATTTAAAATTAGCCTTGTTTCACTGGCATTAGTGTTCAATTTAACAAAACTAAGAAATGTATATCTGACTCTTCAGAGTTTTGGATTTTTAAAAATTTTTTTCATACTGTTTTGGTCTAACTCATTGAATTGAGGATGACAGTGCTAGTGGGTACCTGTCTAAATCTGTACTTCTACACAAAATGCTTGAACCTAAAAATTTCTAAACTACTCTGTTCTTTTCAGATAGTATTTGCTTCAGCATAGCACTCTTAGGAAAAAAAGCCCACCCACAAACAAACTAAAAAGCACAGACCAACAAAGTACGTTGCAGATTTAGAGTGTACAATATCGTGTAGTTCTAATTTCCTTTAGTAAAGCTCTTACAGGAAGATGAAATGAAACTGGGAAGCATGTGTACTTCCCTTCTAGTTAATAAGAACAAAGCAATACTATTCTGCTATAGGCTGACATTTTTTATTTGTTGCTCAGTGGTATACAAGATCATTTCAGTTTGGCTCAAAATATCTCTACCATTTGCTTCATCTTTTAAATTGCTAAAGTGACTTTCATGTTGCTGGTTTTATATACATTATCCACTCAAGCTGATCTCCTCATTGAAGCTGGTTTTGAAGGTAGGGAATATGTTGTCTTAGTCACCCATCTGGCATTCTCAATGCTTGTCTGAAGCAGGAAAAGTTCTTTATTGAAAATCATATAAATACACAAAATAATTTGTTAAAGATTTGTCTTCCCTGCATGTTTTCCAAGTGTTTTGAGAGTTTGTTCAAAGTCACTCTGTCTCCTCTAAATTTTTATGTCACTCAAAATTCAAAATGCATTTCTTGATATTCAGTAGACTAAGGAAATCTAGTTTTCTATGAACTTGTGTCCCGTGGTCCCAGATTTTGATAAAATTTTGTAGAATATTGACCTCTAAATAAACACTGTATCTTTGAAACCACTCTCAATCCCAAAGACATTTTAGCCAGCACTGGAAAGAACAAATGACTGCTGCTGACTGACAAAATAATGAAGATTAGTAGAGTGCAGCCTATAAAATCATTTAAAATAAAGTAAAAGAAACAAAACAAAACAAGGCTGCTCCTCTATATATTGATGGATTTCAAGTGGATTTACTGAGGCTAAACCTTTATTTTACAAACCTGTAAATGTCTAGTGAATCCGGCTTTCAAGAGGTACTGATTGCACTTTCTAAGGCTGCAGTACAGTAACAGAAACCAGTATGCTGCTCTTCCTGAGGCAGTTCTACATCTGACATCATGTGTCTTTAAATTAGTTGTAGGCTGTTGCTCACCTCACCTTGGTCAAAAGCAAGTAGAGGCTTTGATGCATGACCTGAATGGTAAAGACATCTTAGGTCTAAGCTGAGTGTCAGTAGCATCCAGCAACTTGGCAGACACTACTAAAAAATTGAAGAATAGCAAAGTATTGCTTTTTATTATGGAAATACCAATCAGAGTTGGTAGCAGAACAGCATGACAAGCAAGGCAAAAAATGAGTGCGATTCTGCTATTTGCCAGAGTTATTTTCTTCTCTAGAGCTCCCTTTTTCCATTTTCATATTTTCTCAACCTTGTAAGGTTTTTCTAGGACACTGTTGTATGGGGCCCATTTTGAAGGGCTGCATGTCAGAGCCAAAGGCATAAATGAAGGAAGAGTTCTATAAGTCTTCGAGCTCAGGTAAGGTAGTGGGAAAGCCTCTTGTAGTGTGGACATCCCTGTGTGCTCCAGCACAAGGAAGCAGTTTGGGGGATCACATGGACAAAATCAAGAGATTTCTTAATGTCATAGTCTGCAATATTAGTCTGCAAATTTTTTGAGCAAAATTTGCTAAAAGCTGGCAGCTTCACAAGTTATGAATAAGAAGTTCCACTTGCCCACACTGCCACAATATCTGAACAGCCTGTTCTACATATATTTCTTCAGTCCTTCAGCTGCCATACACATATTTTTTTGGAAAAAAAATTACATTCTTTTTGTAGAGGTATTTCCCATATTCTGGCAGAGTTAATTGCAATACAACTTTCATCATTTATTTAGAACTTGATTTTATGTATTTATATGCTATTTATGCATGCTTCTAATTTTTTTTTTTGAAGTGTCAGAAAATCTGGAAATGGTTTTTTTTTATCATCATGTTAGTTTTAGTACTTTTATTTAATACTTTTATGCAGATAAAATGAGGTTTAATATATTTTTTGTGTAAGTTATAATCATTATTCCTATCAGCAGAACTAAAATGCATTCCCATGAAAAGATCTTCTAAAATAATAGCGTGATAAAAATATTCAAATATTCTCAAAATAGGACTTAATAACTTTATTTTTGAATGCTGCAAGATGGAAAATCCTGTGGCTTAATAGATGATTTTTTAAATTTCTTCTTTTGACTCATTTAACCAGATTTGTTACTCTTATAAAAAGGTTTAATTTTATCCCTCCAATTTTGAAGTAAATGTACATTTTCCATGCTACCTAAACTGAGTAAACAGAATTTTTATAGTTCTGTTTTAAATATTATGCTTTTCCCTTTCTGAAGCTTTTCCTACAAGGGTGTTTAATTCCCCATACAGCACAATTTAATAATTTCATATATGCTAATTGTAACTTCTTAAATTAATTTCTTGGCAAGAGTGTCATTTGGACTAGGATCATCCATTTTCACTTAATACCTGTGATATTAGTATAGAACTAACTCAACAAAAGCTGGGCAGACAATGCACAAGCATTTGTGTAAAAAAATAATTTCTGCAACAATTTTCTAACATTAAAATTCATACAGCTATTTAAATGCAATTTTCCTACAATAATTCAAACAGTATTAATACATTAAATAGTACTATCGATTTGAGTTTTATAAGGAGTATATATGTTTGTTATAAAATATTAACATGTTATTCACACATTTTGGAGCCAATTATTTGATACACAAGGGAAAAGGGTATATTTTTGTTCTTCTTCATATGGCTACATACTTTTCCATTTAAGTAATTAAAACAATAGTATTTATAAACCACTATAATTTATATTTACAATTAAGACCTCAAAACAACCTTTTCATCTGACTCAAATAATGGTCTTTTGCTTATTTTTTAACATGATCTTAATGTACAATCTCTCCATATCCCAAACGTAGCAATATTACCCAGGCAGTAGACCAGAAATTCTAGATACAAATTTTGCTGAGGTCTCCTACCTGAGCCATTCTTAAAGTTGGGACAGTTTTTCTTCCTGTTTGTTGCTAAGAAAGAATTGTGGATGCTCACAACAGTGTAAAAAAGTTCATTTCAAGTTTGTAAGAGGGAATACATGGTGGCTCCCCATGTAATAAGTGCAGATGGTACACACATACAGTTGAATTTGTGGATTTTTAGTCCTAGCAACTGGTTAGCTCTCTTTTTTCTACTTTTTTTTTCTCATTTAACAAACTTTAATAAAATCTCCAGAAACAAAGCCATCTCCCTTTATAGCCCAGAGGTAGAAAGAAGCTCTGTATCCTGTTGGTTCCAGAAAATTATTATTCTTTCTTCATGCTCGTTCATTCTTTCAAACTATGGCGTTTCATACCCTTTCTACCCCTTATTTGTCCTCTTACATTGAAAGCCATCACCGCATAATGTGATCAAGCTAGACATTAAGAATTGCATTCAGAGTTCTACAAGGTCCTTCATCACTTTCAAAGAGTCTTCCAACATCTAACAAAGCTTTTTCTAACTTGTAGATGCCCCTGCTTGCTGCTTTGGGCTGTGACAGAGCTAATTTTTTCATAGTAGTGAGTATCAGACTAAGTTTTGGATTTGTGACCAAAGCAGTGTTGCTAACAGTGTTGCTAGCTACTGCTGAGCTGTTCTTACACAGTATCAAGGCCTTTTCTGCTTCTCACTCCACCCCACCAGTGAGAAGGTTGAGGCTGCACAGGAAGGTGAGGGACGACACAGCTTGAACAGCTGATCCCAACTGATCAAAGGAATACTCCATACTATATGGGATCATGCTCAGCATATAAAGCTAGAGGAAGAAGAAGGAGACATGTTCTGCTGGACAGCATTTGTCTTTCCTGGAAACAGCTGAACACCTGCCTGCCAAAACAAAGTAGGGAATGAATTTCTTGTTTTGCTTTGCTGGAATGCTGGAGTGGCTTTTGCTTTTCCCATTAAACTGTCGTTATCTGAATGTATAATGTTTCTCACACTCTTCTGTTACTCTCCCACATTCCTCCTGGTGGTACTGAGCAAGTGTCGGGGTGATGCTTATTTGCCAGCAGCCATGACACCCTAAATTGGACATTTGTTGCTAGCAAAATAATGTGACAGTAAAGAAAGAGGTAAGAGCTTACTATAAATTTTGATTTTAATTAAGCTTATTCTTAAAGCAACAGGCCTACAGCTCTTTGAGGAATGTCTATGTAAGATCCCAACCAGATATACCTTTATGTAACCTGATAAACTTTTCTTGTAAAACCATAGTTTTTCAGAATTTCAGGATATCAAAATGTTTCTCTCTCAGATTTATTTTTGTTGTTGTTGTTTGGTTTATTTGGGGATTATGTATTTATTTTTTTTTATTTAAGTATCATGTGACACACTTAAGCAAGACACCCATTTGTGACCCTTTTTCTCAAACTCCCACTTTGCACAACGAAATTTTCTGGAACACCTGTGAGTAATACAAACATGAAAAGAAAGTGTACAGAAGGCACAAGCAGGGTCAGATAACATGGGAGGAATACTGAGACACTGTCCTTGTATGATTTAGGAAAGCCAAGGCTCACTTGGAGTTTAATGTGGCAAGAGATATTTAAAAACCCAGGTGGGCTCTTATAAGTACATAAATGCCAAGAATAAGATTAGGGGAAATGTGTCCCCACTGCTGAATGGGACGGGGGTCCCAGTTACACACAGCAATTGAGGTACTGAATTGATTCTTCACTGCAGCCTTCAGTAGTAAGATGAGCCTTCGGGTCTCTCAGTCCTTCAAGACAAGGAGGAAAGCTGGGAGCCAGGAGGCCCTCCCACCTGCAGGTCAAGGAAGGTGATCCAATTCATCACTGGTAAGGCCACATGTGGAGTGCGGGGCCCAGTTCTGGGCTCCTCAGTGCGAGAGAGGAATGGGCATACTCAACACAGTTCACTGAAGATGGTGAAGGAACTGTAGCATCTCTTACATGAGAAAAGGTTGAGAGATGAAGGATTGTTAGTCTTAGAAAGGGCTCAGAGGGTTCTTCTCAGTGTTTACAAATACCTGAAAGGATGTACAGAAAATGAAACCGGGTTCAGTGGTGCCCTGTAACAAGATGATGGGAAATAAGCACAAACTGAAACATAGGAGATTCTGCCTGAACTCAAGGAAACACTATTTTACTGTGAGGGTAATAGAGCCCTGGCACAGATTGCCCAGGAAGACTTTGAAGATTGTACAGTTTTGAGTATCTTTGGAGATATTCAAAAGCCATCTGAACACAAATCTGGGCTACCTGCTCTTAGGTAGCCTTGCTTGAGCTGAGTGGTTGGAGAACAAGACCTCTAGAGATGCTAGTTCTAAGGGGAAACTTTTTGAGTGTCTGATCTTGCTGCCTTTTTATTTTTATTTTTTTTTCTCCTTTTTCTTTAATGGTAAAGCTAAAAGTCTTAATATTTTATTAAATAGTCCAAGGAACAGAGGCTTTTTGAAGGTATAAGATGAGTCATCAATTCTTAGTCTAAGAATCTGTTGTTCCATGTTTCTGCCAGCAACTCCGTAATGAGGGCACGAGGATGAACTAGCCATAGTCACTTATGTGCCCATTTCAGTCCTACATGCTTTTCTTTCTGTTCTTCAGCACTTCGCAAACTCAGTAAGACTTAACGACATCCTTTATCTGACATATCTTGAACGTCTCAGTGCTCTCAGGTACTTATCCACTTACCTTTGCTTTATTATTCATCATCCTAGCTTCACTGCTTCTTGTGCTAATTCCTTTTCAGAAATTTCCTGCTAACAATGCAAATATCTTGCTGTGGTATCTTGCCTTTCTCCAAAACAGTTTCTTGAATATTTCTATATTTCAAAGTTTTAAAGAATCATATGGAAGATATTCTGTTTAGCAGAAATCAATTTCATGCAATATATTCCTCCTATGACAACCTGGTAGCATTTAAATTTTCTGCGTAAGTCACATTTTGGCTTTAATTATCTTTGATATATAAGATGTGAGGGACAGCTTTAAGGAAAGAAAAAACCACATTATGACATCTGTGGAACTTGAAAGTATTATCTGTAAATAAAGTCCATAAATATGAAAATCTACACTTGAACAATTGCTCTGGTTGTTTCACTCATGCTAATTTTAAATAATACAAAATCTATAGATTCAAGGGAAAAAAAGAAGTGCTGAATATAGTACATGTACTACATGTAGTAGTTCTGTAGAGCTGAGTGAAATGACTGCAACAGAAACCTCTAATAGAACTCAGTTTCATCAACCTACTTGAACCTTGGACTATCCACACAATATTTGTTTACTCCCTTTGAGCCTTTATACCTTATGACACAGGCACACCATTTGATGTAAGAGCCATACCAGAATTAGCTCCCTCTTTCCCTGGTTATAATGACAAGAATATATGTTAATTTGTGTTAGAGATTTATGTAAGCTTTATGTAGTTAGAAATGTGAATAGAGCCAGTGGTGTTCAAACAACCCCATTATTTTAGACAAATTACCTTCTGTGGTCTCTTCTCTCATTTGAAATAAAACAGAAAAGAGCACAGCAGGTTATTTTGGTTTTGTAGCAAACAACAACAACTAGCTGTTAATGTAGATAGTCCCATTAGAAATAGTCAAGAATTGTTATCCTATGTCACATTTCTACAGTTGTTCTCATGTAGAATATACTGCTATGGCTTTACAGCTTGGATAGAGAAAATCTGTTTTTTTGCCTGTTCCAATATCATTCCTATTTCAGACTGCAATGTGTGCCAGTACTGGCTGTTGTGATGAGCTTTGGAACACAGTTTGTGTATGCCTTCAGGAACTGGAAGATGTAGCCATGTATAGTCAAGAGCCAAAAAGTCTCTCCCTGGAAGCTCATGTACGACTGAGGCTTCTGTTACCCTGAGGTACCATGTACAGGAAATTATGGAAATGTTTTCCAAACTTCTTTTTGGTTACCACTGAGGCACAGTAAATATTCAGTGAATCAACACAAAATCCTATCGCTCTGTCTATAAGCTCTTAAATGATAAAAAAGGGAAAAACTCTCCATTCATTGAAATTATGGTTATATATTTAAATAAGAAGACAGAACAGAATGCAACATATATAAAATCAAGTAATTCTGTTTATTAGAGATGGGCAAAAATTTCTCTGAAAATTTCTGTATGCTAAAGCCTTTCCTCATTCTATGATAAGCTTGGGCCTCCTATGAGGACAACTGTCTACCACAGAATACTAAGCCTTATATATATACATATATATGTATGGAAATTCCTATAATTACAGAATTACAAAATAATGGAATAATAAAGTTTTTCTTCCATCATTTCCTGCCTATGATACAGTCACAGGAACTGTTTTTAATTCAGAAAATCTTTATGCTCATAAACATAAACGTATAACCCCCTTTTTTCCCTATTCGACCATGTCTTTCTACTTTTCCTCTTTTTCCCTCATTGTTTCATGTCTCTACAGGAATCTCTGTGGCACTAACAAACATAGTATCTCACTGACTCATATGTGTTAACAGATAACAATTAGGACTACCACAGAAAATATTGAAAGTCAAGAAAATCTTTCATAATTTTTTTTTGTTTTTTGCACAATGCATTTTGAACAAAATAATTTTTTTGTTAAAACTTAGTTAACTTTTATTTTTTACTTTACCTGAAAATAAAAGGTTAAAAAACCAAACATTTTCAGCCTTCAGATTCTTCATACATGTCCAAAAAAAAAAAAAAAAAAATCACAAGAAGATCTAAGAGAAGCGTTCAGGATAATTCTCTTTTGCCCTTTGCAGAGAGGCACAGAATGAGTTCTGGTATTAGTTAAAATTGATTTCGGAGATAACCTGAATCTGAGACTTTCATTGGCTACTCTGTTTCTAGTTCTGAATGTTGACCTCAGCAAAAATAAGACACTTTTTCTTAACAGCACTTTCAAGAAGTAGTTTCAAGAAATAAAAGCCTCACATGTTTAACCAATGACATATCGCATACCTTATTGAAAGATATGTTTGTTTGTTTATTTTTTGAAACTTTTTAACACTCTTCATCTCTGACAGTTTATGTTGTCTTTACTCCTGGCATGTATTATCAGAGGAAGATTAGAACCATTAGAATTGGAAGATACGTTTCTTCCTCAGTTGAGAAGAAAAAGAGAATAAAGATGTAATGCAATATTTTTAGGTTTAGTATTTGTCAAATGCAAAATCACATTGTTTTTTGTCTTCTTAGACTTCCCAGCAGACAAGGTTGAAATAGTTCCTTTTATTCCCTGGTTCAGGTCACTTGCATGCATTTCCTTTGAAATGACTGGTACAACCATTTAAAACTGCTTAATTTATTTCCTTTAGGGAAAAAAACAAACAAACAACAAAAAAATGCATTCATTTTACTAAAAAAATAAATACATTTCCAACCTTATATCAATTTATTGTGCTTTACTAGTTTCCTAGCGTTTTAAACTCTGATATGGTTTATGAAAACTAGCACATTTCTACATTTCTTTCTAGGTGATTAAGTCAATTAAAATCTCTCTATTGACCTCACTCGAGAAAGATGTAATATTGTTTTCTAGCGATCCTATCAATTAAAAATCAAGAACAGAAGGACCAAGTAACAAAGTAGAAAACATAAGCCTTGATTACTAAAGAATTCAGGCTGAAAGGTTCAGAATTTCAGTCATTTAGATAAGTTTTGGTTCTGTCATAGAACAGACAGAATTACTCAGAAACTGTTTTTCTTCTTAATATGGATCACATAATAGGTTAATTGTGGGTTTTTTCTCTGTCTCTGCCAAAATGACATTTTACAGAAAGATTTGCGTATTTTGAAAACAAATGTCATGTCCCTTCTCTATCACTTCCTCTCTTTTTCCATCACAATAAATATTTGCTAATCACACAAAATATTAGCATATTGCCTTAATGAGTTACAGTCTCTCACTGCTGGCGCTTTTCTCATTTGTTCTTATAAAGTCTGCTTGCAAACAGCTCAAAACAACTGAGATAAATTATTACTAATACTGTGTTTCCTCTACCAATTTTAATATGAAACTAATTGTAAAATTTGAATGAGAGCCAATTAAGTTTCTCACAGTTTCACTTAAAGGGGTTGTGTTTGAACCAATTTGTGAAAGTTTCATTTTCCTGACTAGGGATACCATATGGCTGAAGGCAGGAAGCAGGACAGTTATTTATGCCTTTAGAAATTCCAAAATTGATAATTCGTCCTTATGATCAGGTGACTCATCTGGTTGACGAGGGAAAAACTGTCAATGCAGTGTACCTGGATTTTAGCAAACCCTTTGATACCATCTCCCATAGTAAACTGGTGAAACTGATGGCTCATGGCTTGGACATGCCCTGGGCTAAGAATTGGCTGGATAACCGAGCTCAGACAGTAGTGATGAACAGTGTCACATCCAGTTGGCAGCTGGTTACTAGTGGGGTCCCCTAGGGTTCAGTGTTGGGACCAGTTCTGTTCAATGTCTTTATTGGTGATCTGGATAAGGGGATGGAGTCCATCATTAGTAAGTCTGCAGATGATCAAGATGGGAGCAGGTGTCAACCTGTTAGAATGTAGGAGGGCTCTGCAGAGGGCTGAATAGATGGGCTGAATCCAATAATATGAAGTTTAACAAGTTTAAGTGCTGGGTTTTACACTTTGGCCACAATAACCCCATGCAGAGCTGTAGGTTGGGGACTGAGTGGCTGGACAGTGGCCATGCAAAAAGGAACTGGTTGATAGGAAACTTAACATGGGCCAGCAGTGTGCCCAGGTGGCCAAGAGGGCCAATGGCATCCTGGCCTGTATAAAGAGCAGTGTGGCTAGCAGGACTAGGGAAGTTATTCTCCCCATGTACTCAGCACTGGTTAGGTCACATCTGGAGTATTTTGTTCAGATCTGGGCCCCTCAGTTTAAGAAAGACATTGAGATGCTTGAATATGTCCAGAGAAGGGCAACGAGGCTGGCGAGAGGCTGGAGCACAAGCCCTATGGAAAGCAACTGAGAGAGCTGGGGTTGTTACCCTTGAAAAGAGGTGGCTCAGGGACTTATTGCTCAGGCTTATTGCTCTATACAACTGCCTGAAAGGAGATTGTAGCCAAGTGGGGGTCAGTTTCTTCTCTCAGGCAACAAGTGACAGAACAGAACAAAAAGATAGAAGCTGCATCAGGTGAAATTTAGACTGGATGTTAAGAAAAACTTTTTCATAGAAAGAGAAATTTCCCATTGGAATGGGTGGCCCTGGGAGGTGGTTGAGTCGCCATCCCTGGATGTGTTTGAGAAGAGATTGGATGAGTTACTTAGTGGCATGATTTAGATGATGGGATGGTTTTAGGTAATGGGTTGTACTGAATGATCTCAATGGTCTTTTCCAAACTTTTAAGTCTGTGATTCTATGATAAGAAAAAAAAAAAAAAAGAGAGAAGAAAAATCTGTTTCCATTTTGTGTTTGTCCTAATCAAGAAGTTACTTCTGAGAGACCAAAATGGCACAAAGTAATATAATGGCGTTACAGGTCACTAGTATGGATAATAACATTTTTAAAATGGTATTTCCAGAAGGTTAATATTTCACAAGTTTTTCTGCAGGAGTTCATATTGTCATACAGTGAAATCTAAATTTCATTATATAAGTGGAAAAATACCATTGATTTCCATGAGTGGTAGATCAGCCACCACCCTTCATGAAAATCCCTCTGCCTAGCAATAACTGATGCACATATTCTTCATACATATAAAACCTAACAGCTTAAATTTCTAAATAATAACAGGATTTTTTTTTCTAGTTTTGTTCCGTGTCTCCATGTAAAACAAATGACTCCTTTTTTACATACTGAGATTTAATTTGAGGTATTGTGAAACCTTAAAAACGTCTCTGTATTGTGAAGAGATTGTCCTCTTTGTTTTTTTGCTTTTAACTTTATAATAGGATTGTCACTGTAGCCAACCTGCATTTCATCTGTCTCCCTAAAACTGTTCAAAGACCTCCACATTTTTATTTAGTTTACTTAAGTTATAGGTTTGTAGTAAAACCTCAGAACACCTGGATTCCATGTTTGTGATCTTTTAGCTCTTCAATTATTTTAATACCAACCACAGGAAAATTATAAAACAGCGTGTATGTGTACATATCATAGATATCATGCCCTAGCAAGGAGGTAACCACAAAATTAGCAGTTGCAAGTATATCTATGATTATACTGATCGATATTAAGATATTACAAGTTACTATCAGCAATTAATAATATAATATCAATCAATATTATCCAGCAAAGAATAACAGCAAAACCAAGGAGTTATGTAGTAACTACAGCAGCAAAACATGTAAATTTGACTGTATTCTATATTCTATGTGCATGACAGCTTATTGTTTCAGACTTAGGTGGAACACTGACTCATGCCAGTCAGAATTTTTCTATAATCTCCTCTAACATGTTCTTATGATAAGTAAAGTGATGATAACTCTCAACACAAAGTGTTATTCTTCTATCCAAAATTTCATGACAGGAAAAACAGATTGGGACTGCAGCCACAGCCTTGCATTTGAGATAGTGTGTAAAAGCTGTCTGAATCAGCAGCGAGGTTAGGATGAGAGAAGATGTCTACTTTTAAAATATCTACATATTTTAGTAGCTGAGGTTTTATGAGGACCATTTGTGCCAATAAGTGTTAAGATGTCTCCAAACACCATGAATACTTGCACTGATTTTGTTATGAGCTGAAGTTTCCCAGAGAAGCAAGTGGCCAAAGAGAGTATCCATGCTTGAGAGTTTTGAAATTTCCAATCATGAAAGGTGCTGGAATGTCTGCTGATACACCTGTACCTAGCTGACCTGAAAGACCACGATGCTGGGACAACGTAAAGTCGAAAAAGGACAGTAGGAAGAAGACATCACAATTAGTAAATATCAATCAATCCTGTGAATTAGAAAGAGCAAGGGCTTGAATTTAGCTCTCATAAGGGAGTGATACAACCATTTTTAGGCATCAGTCTCTTGTATTATTGTCAATAGGTTTGACCAGAAATTCTATTTCAGTGAAGAAAAACCTAAAAGTAGTGTCAATAAAACATGATTTTTTTTGTGAGCAGCGTCTCTTTCAGCAAGCCAACATAATGTTAAGGAAAGCCATTTTTGTTTTCTAATATCAATCAGCTTCATGCACCTTTCCCCACCATGAATGAGGACTCATAGTTTCAGGGAACGAGTGCTGAAGATAGCAGTGTGGTTTTCTTTTCTGAAGAATTTTTCTCCTAGTAGACATACAGAATGATGTGGAATGTATTTCCTCACAAGATCTACCTGATAATTATACTGCATTCATAACAGTACACAAATGATATTGCATTATTTATATGGAAAGTATATTTCTTGTCTTACAGAGTGCTAACATTTGTTTAAAAATCTATTCTTTCAATTATTTAACTCCTGTTGTTATGCTTCATCCATGTTAGTCCACAGAAATAAATCCAAGGACTGTCAGTGACGGTAACAGCACAGCAACTGAAGAACCAGGAGGTTCATTTTTGATGTAATAGTATCATGTCAAACTGATGAATCAATGGAACAAACCAGAATATGTTCTCGTTAATGTCCCTGTTGAAGAGAAGGTGTCTTGGAACTGAAATGCCTAGAATTTGACATAAGCCTGTAAGATGACTAAACATTTCATTCAAGGGAATAAGATCACTAACTAATCTACTCCCTGCTGAGTGACCTAATCTTGTATTCTGGAAGTGATGACTGTCGCTCTGCATGTCCTCTCTGAGAAAGTTTTCTTACACTCTGTCATTGCATAGGAGGTTAATAATAATACACTGTAAATGGAATTTGAGCCACTTCACTGTCCCAGAGCTAATTCAGAAATTTAACTCCTAGTCACTTGGAACAGAATCTTACCTGACATAATTCAGCACATTTGAATTGCTGCTGCAATCAAGGAATTTTTTGTGAGCTATTGATCCAGCCTGATACCAGGTATGATACTAGGCATGATACTAGGTATCATGAAAGAGTGTCCACTGCAGAATTAACCTTTTTGTGCTACACGTTGGTGGCCTGAGATAAACAGATTTATTTGTTCTTCTTTCTCATAGTCCTTTCTGTTGTCTGACATTTTCATGTGTGGACTTTACACTGAGAAACTTCAGCTAGCACACTGATGTAGAACAGTTGTGGTAGCTTTGATTTCTACCTTCTTTGAACTAAATAATAATATGATAACATATTTTTTATCAGTCTCTTATTTTTTTTTTAAGAGGCAAAAATCCCACACATTTTCTATCCTAGTGATACAAATATATCTTGGAAATCTTCATAAAATTTATCTAAAGAATATTATATTTCCAAGAAGAAAAAACATATAAAAAGCAAAACCAAGTAGTGGAAATAGCATGAAAAAGCTACACTTTCTCTGATCCTTTGCCTTTTAGAGTTGCCTGAGTAAAGGCCAAGCAAAACTTTGAGATTTTACTTCTGTAGTTGTTACTAGTTTAATCAGAGCATGAATTGCATAATGGCTGGAAATGTGAGACCATCAGATGTGTTATTACATGATATAGTTAAGGATAATTACAAACAGAATTTCACACAGAGTTAACATGGTTGGAAAAGACCGTAGAGATCAAGTCCAACCTTTAACCTAACTTAACAGCCTAACTAACATCAACCTATCATCTAAACCATCTAAACTGTCTAATCCCAGTAACTAAGTACACCATCCAACCTACCCTTAAACACATCCAGGGACGACGACTCCACCACCTCCCTGGAAAGCCCATTCCAGCAGGAAATCACTCTCAGTGAAAAAGTTTCTCCTGATATCCAACCTAAACTTTCCCTGATGCAGCCTAAGACTGTGTCCTCTTGTCCTGTCACTGGAAGCCTGAGAGAAGAGACTGACCCCCGCCTGACTACAACCTCCTTTCAGGTAGTTATAGACAGCAATAAGGTCTCTCCTGAGCTTCCTCTTCTCCAGGCTGAACAACCTCTGCTCCCTCAGCCACTTTTCATAGGGTTTGTGCTCCAGCCCCTTCACCATGCTCGTTGCACATTCCAGCAACTCAATATCTTTCTTAAACTGAGGGGCACAGAAATGGACACAGTACTCAAGCTGCAGCCTAACCAGTGCCAACTACAAAGGAAGAACAGCTTCCCTAACCCTACTGGCAACACTATTCTTGATGGAGGCCAGGATGCCATTGCCTTTCTTGGCCACCTGAGCACACTGCTGGCTCATGTTCAGTTTTCTATCAACTAGCACTCCCAAGTCCCTTTCTGCCTGGCCATCCTCCAGCTATACCAACTCCAGCCTATAACTCTGCATGGGGTTATTGTGGCCAAACTGTAAAACCTGGTACTTAGATTTATTAAACCTCATACTATTGGATTAAGCCCAACTGTCCAGTTTGTCAAAATATCTCTGCAGAGCCCTCGTACCCTCTAGCAGATTGACACTCATTCCAAGCTTGGTGTCATCCGCAAACTTACGAATAATGGATTCCACTCCTTCGTCCAGATCATGAATAAAGATGTTGAATAAAACCGGCCCCAACACTGAACCCTGAGGCACCCCACTGGTGACTGGCCTCCAACTAGACATGACTCCATTCACCACCACTCTCTGAGCTCAGCCATCCAGCCAATTCTTAACCCAGGACAGAGTAAACCTCTCTAAGCCACAATCCACTAGTTTCACCAGGAATTTGCTGTGGGAGACAGTATCAAAGGCTTTGCTAACATCTAGGTACACTACAGCCACAGGTTTTCCCTCATCAATGAGTTACCTGATCATAAAAGGAGACTAGGTTGATTAAGCAGGATCTTCCCCTCCTGAATCCATGCTGGCTACATCTGATCTCCTTATTTTCCTGTAGATGCAGCATGATTTCTCTTAAGATGATCCGCTCCATTATTTTCCCTGGTACCGAGGTCAGCCTGACAGATCTATAAATCCCTGGATCCTCTTTTTTGCCCTTCTTATAGACAGATGCCACATTAGCCAACTTCCAGTCATCTGGGACCTCTCCAGTAAGCCAAGACTATTGAAAGATGGAAAGAGGCTTAGCAAGCATATGTGCCAGCACTCTCAGCAACCTAGGATGAATCCCATCAGGTCCCATAGACTTATGAGGATCCAGGTGGGACAGCAGGTCTCTAACATCTTCCACCTGGGTCACAGCGGGGCTACACTGTTCCCTATCCATGTCAACTAGTTGAAGTAACCACTTGTCCAGTAGACCATCAGCTTTGCTATTAAAAATGGAGGTAAAGAAGGTATTGAGCATTTCTGCCTTTTCCTCATCTTCAGTAACTCTATTCCCTTCCTTATGTAATAAAGAATGGAGATTGTCCTTGTCCCTTTTTTTACCATTAATGTATTTATAGAAGCACTTTTTATTACCCTCAACACAGGTAGCCAGTTTTAGCTCAAAATGAGCATTTGTTTCCCTAATTCTTTTTCTACATGATCTAACATCTTTAAACATTGCCTGGGTTAACTCCTCATCTTTCCAAAGGTGGTACATCCTCTTCTTTTTCATTAATTAATCCAAAAGCTCCTTACCCATCCAGCCTGGACATATACCCTTACGGCTCATCTTACGACACATCGAAATAAGCCTGTTCCTGCACCTTCAAGATTTCATTCTTTGTTACTAAGGACAGTCTCTCAGCGTACTCTACTAGTTAATTCCTTAAATAAATCAAAGTCTGCCCTCCAGAAATCCAGCATGGAGGTTTTGTTAAAGCCTCATCTTTTTTCACTGTTTATTGAAAACTCTATTATTTCATGATCGCTGGATCCCAAGCAACCTCCAACCACCACATTCCCCACAAGCCCTTCCCTGTTAGTGAACAGCAAATATCCCAAGGAACTCTATGGAGCAGTCTAACTTCAAGTGCATAGTAATTGTACCTTTTATATGTAAGTTTTAACATGTAAGTTTTAAACAATCAAAGTTTATCCTGTAACAGAGTGAGATAATGCAGTTCATATCTTTTCCTTCCCTTTATCAGAAATTTGTGTATTTAAATAATCAGAGTACTTTGAAATCACTCCTCAGGCTCACTATATTTGACTAACCACCTTTCATAAAATGAAGTAATATTTCTCAGAAAAAAATATGAGAACAGTGTTGTTGTTATTATTCCTGAAAAAAATTATACTTGCTTCTGTAGTTATGATTCAAACATGTTTGTGTACTGGCTAAAATCATGATATGTTACATACTGATTGTGTATATGTACTTTTTTTTGTTAGTTCTTTTTTTTTTTTTTGATTGGTTGGTTTGTTGCTTGTTTTAATTCTTTGGTTTGGGTTTGTTTGGTGGGGTGTTTTTTGTAATTTTTATTTTTCTGATTCTTATCCTAATAGTTCCATTGATATTTTTGTTCTCTCTGTTATGAAAATATACAACTAGCCACTAGTCACTGCCAAAAATTGACATGTCTTTATTTCTAAAAAAATACCAGTGTTAAGTTGTTTATGGTGCTGGGCACAAACAATTCCATTGTTTTGTCTAAACCTTGCATTGTTCGCAGTGCTTCAGACAAAGCCTGGCTATTTCTATATATTTTAGTGCAGAACCGAATCTCACATTACAGAAGTAATGACGTCTACTTCTTTCATACAATGATTCCTGCAACAATTTGTTCTCCTTAACGAATTAGCGTTCCCAAATATCTATTTTGTTATTAATTACAAAAACTAGAGGTCTATTTCTCAATAATCAAATGCTCTTCATACAGAACTTACAGAATTTTAAGTGTTTGACAGAAAGATGATTGTAAGGGTTGTTTGGCCACTTAACATGTTGGAGAAATCTGGGCATTTTTGAGCCTGTGTTTCATCCAGCTACAGTCCTTTTTGTGTTTGTCTAAGTGAATAAAGAAACACAAAGAGTTTTTTCTCAGGTTTTATCATCTCTCAGAGTATGAGGCTTTCTTCTCAGTAGAATAGAAGCAATAGCAAATTACTAGCACAAATAGGACCATTTTTTAAGAAATGCCTTTTCATCAGTATGTGCTGAGGATATATTAGTGAGCTTTGAAAGCTCATGAAACTCAGCAAGTTTTCAGAGAGAAACTGCCTGAGGCCCACAGCAAAACTCCTGTGTAACTTCTCCAGAGAAAACTGAGTGAAAGCTCTGTCATATGGTCGGGGATTTTTTTTAATCTGGAGGTGTACATTTCAAATACATTCTATTTTATGAAAGCATTGAAATCTTGGTGGGTTTGTTTGTTTTTGAAAACAAGCAAACAAAAAAGGCAAAAAAAAACCCTTTGTAGCAATATTATCTTGAAAAGAAACACAATTTTCATTCCCTGGGCAATTCCAACCTGTGATTTATTTAATGATGCTCTTTGATTGGTGAATGATATTTCTGTATAAGGATTAGACCATTAGATCAATTTAGATTGTTATAATTTTTCATTCTGTTCTCTAAATTGAGCCACCTTCTGAATAAGAAAACCAGAGCCTATAGCTGTCCAAAATGAGTACAGCAGGGCAAAGCTGAGAAACTGACTCAAAACACAAAATTTTGTCATTGCTAAATTTCCTCTCTTTTAGGCTTTTAGAAATAAATAGGCATACGAGTAAAGAAAATTGTACTGTGATGATTTCATCTGTGCGATAGACCTTTAATATTAGTATTACAACAGTAACTCAAAAGATTTAACTAAGATTGATATGTTTATTCCTTTTTTTTTTAAAAAAAAAAAAGAAAAACTGCATTTATGCATAAATATGCATAAAAATCACTGTAATGGAAATGGTCAGAGTAAATCAAACTAAATACGATTATCTTTCAACAAATGTAACAATAGACCACTACATAAAACAATTGGAGAAAATTATGATTTCTTCATTACTGAGTAACCCACAAAACTACAATACACATTATAAGACAGTTTTTTTTTTCCTGGTAAAATTATGATGGCTATTTCTATAGCAGCTGTTTGATACCTTACTTGCAAATTGATTTAAGTACTCATATGGTTAAAGCCTTCCCTTTCCCAGATCAATATATGTAAATACTGAATTACCCTCCCCCAAGGGGCATCTTGATTTACTTATTGTTGTCTTTATAGCACCCAGAGATTGACACAAAAGTGGAGATTCTGCTGAATCTGTTTTTACAGCAATACACAAGAAAATACTTCTCTTGCTTCAAAGGGCACAGCTACACATACTGGAAGAATAGAATTTAACAGAATAATAGCCACTATGAACCAGGAATTGTATTGCCTGTATAATCATATACATTTGTGTTGTTTAGTTAAACACACCTTAATGGTCCCCACAACACAAGGAAATTGGCAGCTAGACACACACACATATCCTTATACATATGTATATGTACATATTTCTCTCTCTTTTGCTATTAACTATAATTACATATAGTTCATAAAGGCATGCAAAGCATGAGCAGAATAATGAGCAGAGATCTCTCTGAGATCAGAGTTTCATACAAAATTCACTTTGGACTGAGGAAGTAAGAACCAGTGACACAGGCTGACAAGAACAGCAACTGAAATAACCAAATTTAACGGGCTATGTTGACTAGCATTAGAAATTAAAGACAAATGCCAGACAACAAAGTAATGGAAGCCAAGTTTGGATAGAATATAAGTACCTAGGGTTGACACGAACAAGGAAGGTATAAGTTAAGAGTACTTTGTCCACTTCTGGGCAGATGACTGGAATACATTGAGGGGCTGGAGTGTGTCAAAAGAAGGGCAACGGAGCTGGTGAAGGGTCTGGAACATAAATTCTATGAGGGGCGGCTGAGGGAAACATGAATGTTTAGCCTGGAGAAAAGGAGGTTTTGTGGAGACCTTATCACTCTCCAAAACTGCCTGAAAGGAGGTTGTGGAGTGTGAGTATTGGCTTCTTCTCCAAGGCAGCTAGCAACAGGAAAAAGGGAAAAAACGTTATGCCAGAGAAGGTTCAGGTTTAATATCTGGAAAAAATTCTCCCCTGAAAGAGTGTTTAAGCATTGGAATGGACTGCACAGCGTTGAGTCAACACCTGGAACCATTCAAAAAAGTAGAAGTGTTCAAAAAATTAGTAGACATGGAACTTCATGATATGGTTTAGTGGGTATGGTGGTATTTAATCAAAGATTTCACTTGATAATCTTGGAGGTCTTTTCCAGCTTTAATGATTCTATGTGGGCAATAGTGAATTGTTCGCATGGATGTTATTGTTTCCTCTAAGTAAAAAAATTTCGATATGCAGAACTACTGTCTTCAAAGAATTCAGGACTTCTGGAGGAGAGTGTATGAAATGAAGAAGAAGGATCGAAAGAAATGGATGGTCAGGGACAATGATAGTGCCAATAAAGAAAAAAAGAACACTCAAAAAATGTGAATTTATAAAGACTATCAGTGGTTTCTTTTTGAAAATGTTAAATTTAACTTCCTGAAGACATGTCCAAGAGTAGATATAAAAAGTTGGTAGATGGATTAGATAGTGGAGGAATATATAGAAAAAGGAGTGTTCACAGTTGTAGAAACAATACTGAAAAGATGAGAAAGGCAATATCAGCACTCTCACAGTGTGCAGCAGTGGATAGAAAGACTGGTTTGGAGGACTTGCATTAGATATGCAAATGAGACACATAAATTAATTAATGAAGACTTTCCTTCTACTTATGCAAATAAAATTATGATATACAGTTGCATGAAGACAGAAATTACTTCTGATGTGAACAATGTGAGTTTCTCTATTGTGAGAGGAAAGGTAAAGGCTACCTTGCATATGTATCCATGGAGTCATGTAGGCACGTGTGCCTCCTTAGTGTTCCCATAAAAGCTTTTCAACTCAAATTTAAGAGTTAGAATACTTGCATTAGCATTTAGAGCTCACTGGTTGAAAATTACTTAGATAACTCTAATTTTATTACATCTAATAACACTTTGGACATAATCCAGGTGACACAAAATGAGTTCAATTACTTCTGCATCTGGAAATCTTATTTGAAAACTGAACAAACTAAACAATTGAAAGTTTCTTCTGTTATTTGCTATAAAAATCCTTTGACAGTGATATTGGTTAAAAGACACTTTATGGAAGATGTCATTTTTTGCTAGTCAGATATTCTAGGTCTTGTAAAACGTTTAGGATAGCACCAGTAGAGAGAAAGATGACTGGAGCACTGCGTCCCTTTTGTTCAGAGAAGCAGAAAGAGACTCCCCAAGCAGAATATACATAACTCAGGAGTATACAAAAATACATAGGGCTAATGAGGTAGTAAGCTAAGGATTAATAAATTGACCTGCTCACAGTGTAATGGTCACAGACCCCTTGAGAGCCAGGAAGTCACCTGAGAAAGCATTTCCCTTGAGATATGCTGACACTTGACGATGATAAATTGCCAACATTAAATTCTGCATTTTTTTCCATAATGAGCAAAACAACAAAAAAACCACCCAATATAAACCTACAAGAAAGAAAAAAAAATCACTTTTTATGAAAACATTAAGTTGTATGCATTATAGGCAAAACAAACAAACAAAAATACATTTTGATAAAGTAACTTGGGTATATATAGGTGGAAAAAATTACAAAGTAGGAGTTGTTCTTCACAAAAAAAATGGGGAATAAAGTATAACTGGGCGAAATATTTGCCTGTTCTTTATCGGTAGCAAGGAGAGAGAAACAACGAAAAGTTACCAACTGGGTCTGTGAGTTGTGCCTTCCAGGCAGTGTGATTAAATGATTTGAAGGAGCAGTCCAATCTCTCTTTCTTCTGCCCCCTCCCATGAAGAATTACATTTCATCAGTAGAATGGATAGTCACAAAGAGCACTCATTCAAATATTCAAGGGAAAATTTAAGAATACTGTCTTCCACAATGTCAGGAATGAGAAGCAGTAGAGAAGGAAATGGGACTCCTGAAAATTACAATAGATCAACCAAATCTGATTTGTCAAAGCAAGTAAGAATTACTTAACTGCTTTTCATCACTTTTCTAGAAAGGCCATTCTTTAAAATATAAAGTTTTGTGATCATAGTATTTGTTCGCTGCATTAGCCATGCATTTAATACTAAGGTTTGGGGTTTTTTACAGCCATAGGACACCATCCTGTACCCCAAAACGTGATTGAAAACAGACAGAAAACTGTATAATGCAAGGAAAAGCTCTAGTATCTCTGTCAGCTGGAATTGCCACTTTCCCGTAAGAGAAAGTTTCCCATCAATTTCTGTTTCAAAGCTAATCTCCAGGATTCCTTGAGCTATGTTATTCAAGTAGTACAAATTATGTCAAGTACGCAGAATATATACCCTTTAGAAGTCAAAATTGAATTATGCAAATTGGGCACATTCCCATCAAGATTCAAAACATTTCCAGACTGAGACTTTAGGGGTAATTAGGAATCCCTTCGTACTGATGTGTGACCACAAGCTGGGACAGAGTGAATTACTTTGTGCCAGTAAATCTCACAGTGCTAAATGCCTCAGTAACTTTTGGCTATCTTACACATAGACATGAGCATGCATGAAAAGAGTTTCTCATATACCCTGCATGCTGCCTCTGCTGCCTTATTTAAATTGAATTCAATTCTATTATATTGAATTAAACTTGAATTGCTTTCATGCTGCTAATTTATAAGTTGGCTTATGGATGGAAAGAGATGGAAGCCTCATCTGTAAATATCAGAGAAGTACCAGTAGGAGAACAGAAAATGGAGAAAAATTAGAACATTCTACAGGAATTTTCTTTGATAAAATTGGAACCTTATCCTTGCATCCTATCTGCACAGAATAGAATTCCATAGAATTTCCTTATTGTTTTCTAAAAAAAAAAAAATAAATAAATTACATCATCATTATGTTTTACAGATTGGTATCAGAACATAACCGATTTATCAAAAATCAAGAGAACACACCTACACACTTTAGTCATGTTTAAAGTTGCATTGTGTTGTTCAGTATTTCTTTTTTGTTTGTTTGATTTTTAATTTATTTGCATATTATTCTGGCATGGTTGCATAGTAAAGGCATCTTTAAAAATAGTATTCTGCTTTCTCAATTCTTTTTCTTGTACAAAATGCAAAGTTAGCACAGTGTAGAACTGACATGATGCTTCAAGCTCTGTCAATGTTATAAGTTTAACCAGGAGGTTTCCTAAGGGGAAGGGAGGCGATTTGTCTTTTTAGAACTATTTTTTTCTTGAGAGAGTGGAATGGGCGAGAGCAACAGACGCCTGTCCCTGTGCCTTGTGTGCGGCAGGAAACAGCGGCACAGTGAACTGGGACCACAGTGCTCAGCGATACTGTGTTCCCAGTCCCTCTGCCGTGCTGAATCCTCACCTCACAAAGCACCCTCAAGATGGTGCGGAGCCTGTTCATGGTGGCCAGGCTCACTCCTCACTGGGCTCTGTTGGCTGCAGCAGGTGCAGCCCTCCTGCATCTTGCAGGGGCCAGCGGCCACATTCGCGCTGCTGCCGCCACTCCTCGGCCTCACTTATGCTCCCGCTGCCACCACTGGCAGCCCTGTGGGCATGGAGGGCGATGGGCAGAGATGGTCCGCCGATTCTGTGGATCCCCACTCTGTGCCGCTAGGGTGCTGCGGCTCCCTGCCTGCTCTATGCCACTGCAGTGGGCAAGGCACAGTCTGAGATGCATGCAGGCCTTCCTCGACTGCCGCAGCGTGGGGCACTGGCGATGCAGGTGGAGCAGGACTGAGAATGGCAGCATTGCTGTGCAATTCAGAGCATGACATTGCCGTCCCAGCGGCCCTGGCTGTGATGGGACTGGGGCCTGGAGCGGTGGCACCATGCTGGCTGGCCCACCTCTCCAATGGCTGCCGTCCCGCTCCGCTCTGCTGCTGACTGCTCCTGTGGCTCCCCCCTCACTCCTCACCACTGTTGCAGCTCTGCTCAGAGTGCGTGAGGGGTTTTCCTGGCTACCATGGTGAAAGGATGTGGGCGGCAGCCAGTGCACAGGTGGCAGGTGCAGCAGTGGCGCCCACGGCTACAGCCGGGGTTGTCATCCACAGACGATGCTCTGGAGTCCCCAGGCCTCTCCTGCGGCGGCCTGACAGCTGCTCCGGCCACCCCTGCAGGCAGCGCTGCCGGCACCCAGGCCCCTCTCAGGGTCCCCGTGCTGCTGATGGCAGGCGCGCGGTGGCGGCGACCATTCCTGACATGGGCAATGACCGCTGCAGGCGTTTTGGCATGAACACCACCGTGTTGCTTCGTGGCAAAGTCTTGGAAGTGCTGCTGTCCAATGGAGAGGCAGCACACACAGGAAAAGGACCACGAGAAAACCCGAGAACAAGCACTCTATAAAAGGGTCGGGGATGGAAATTCTCTCTTTTTGGCTTCATTCAGCGCTGAGAGAGGCATGGCTTCTTCCCCTTTTGGCTCTCTTGCAACACGATGTCATTGTGGCTCACTCTCCCTCATATCCCCTTGCTGTGGGTAACAGCACAGTGAGGCCAGGGCTCAGGCAGTGCTAGCAGCTACACAAGTGTGATATCTCTCCCCCTTGGGTCCTCTGGTATTCCTATCACTGTCAATTCTTTTCCAGCAGCTCCAGAGTGGGACCAGCGTCGTCCATGGGGCATCCTTCCTTCAGTCTCTTGCTCCACAGCCCAGCAGCCATCCCAGAGGAGCATAGTTTGTTATTTTCTTTTTGTGTATTATTGTTGGGTCACTGTTTTGTAACCAGTTGATGCTTATAGAGGATTCCTCAGCTTGTATAGCCCATAGCAAATAAAGTGTTTTGCTGTTGTCTCTCGTTGTTGGTAATGCCCCTTAGTGTCCAAACCAGGACAGTTATGTGGAGAATGCAGATGCATGTAAAACAACTCTAACTCACCAGAGTTAGTGCCTCTTTTCACCTATGTGTTGGTCTGCAGGCTGAAAAATGATGTGTTGCATTTTATTGCCATTTTGAAACTGGTGTTTTTACAGAAGTACAAAGGAATTTCAGGAGTTTCACATACCATAGATACAATACTTACTATGTCCATTGATTGCTTAAGTTTAGTTATGTGCATGTTGCTACAATTTTAAAATATATCATTAAGCGGAACAATGACACAGAGATATACCCTACGTTTACTGTTCAATTTGAAAATTACTTAGTGTTTGCAGGTCTTGTAAGAGGTAGTGACTTGCAGAAATTGAACTCACAACGTAGGCCTCGTTATGAGAAAGGTGTGTTTATTCTGCACAGGGAGCAGGGTTACAGATTCCTTCCAAATCACCTGCTCCCTGATCACATGACTGTCCTGGGCTTATATCCCCCTTCTGAGTGACAGGTGTCACACAGCTCTGATTGGCCCCTCCTGCTCCAAGCCCACCCTCTTCTCCGCCCCGTCCCTTCGAGGACTGGGCTTTCGCTGCCATCATCCCCCGAAGAGAAGCACGTCCTCCTCTTCTAGGAGACCTTGAGATGTTGTTCCAGGCTGTTGTGATGTCTGGTTTTCACCATCTCTGTCCCCCTTATCTGATGTTTGTGTCTAGTGTTTACAGAACTTACTCTATGCTAGCCCTGTATCCCAGCAGGGCCCTGACTTCCCTTTCTAACCCCAACTCAGTAGGCAGTGCATTTGAACTCCCCTTGGCAAAGGAGAAAACAAAAAGCTTCAATTTATTCATGCTATTTTTAGCCTTTCACTCAAGAAAACTGTCAGAGTATCTCCCAAAAGACTTACAATGTCTATGTGCAGGTAACCCTAGCAGTGAAGATTGCATTAAGAGAAATGCAGTAATTTGAACATTGTCTTAAAGGTTATTCCTGCTATTTGCACAGTTTCATGGTACCTCTATATCTTCAAAGATGCTTTATTCCCTTATTTATATAGTTACATGGAAAAGGGTACATTTTTCTGTTTAGGAACTAAGTTTGGAGAAAGGGTAAAATTGTTTGTCTGAGTTGAAATGTAAGCAGAAAGATCATAGGTTATCACACTAACCAGCCATTTGCAGCTATCAAATCACTCTACTACTCACACCATACTGCCAGCCATCCCTATTGCACACTCACATGTTCTCTTCTAAGTCGGGCACAGTGGGGCTTTTTGAGCCACTGCTGAACACTCGGACTTCAATTCTCAGCATGCTCCTCGCATGGCAGGGTGGGGGTCAGGCTTGGCGGGGCGTTCCTCTTGTATGTAAGACTTAGGGCTTATAGGGAGCACGGCGACCTGATGTGCAGCGAACAGGAGTAGGCAAACAGGGTCTCAAAGAGACATTATCGACGCAGTTAGCACAGCAGTTCATGCAGGCAGGTCAAGCAGGCAGGGCTGCAGACGCTGGTTGGTAGGTGGGCTTATCTTCTTGCTTTTCTTTTTCTTTCTCCTTTACCCTGTCTCTCTCACCAATAATGGTGAATAAACGGTCAAAGACTGTAAGCAAAAAGAGCGTACTTGTTCAAACAGCACCTCTGCAGCTGTGCAGACCTCTGACTGCCTCAATTGTAGGGAGTGCCTGAGCCTTGTTGTCCCCAGAGGGTAATACAAAAAACACCTGTGTCTGGTGCAAACAGATGAATGACCTGTTCTGTATGGTGGCAGAGCTTAAGGAAGAAGTAGAAAGGCTGAGGAGTATTCACGATTGCGAAAGAGAGATAGACTGGTGGAGTCATGCTCTCTCTTCTCTCAAGAATGGTTCTGAGGGGTCAGAGGAGTCTGGTGTTTCTCATCTCCCTTCAGCTCAGTTTGATGGAAATGACCTTGACGCTGAGGAGGATTGGGTGCAGGTCAGTTCTCGAGGGGGGAATAGAATTCCCTCCTGTACACCGACTCCCTTCCAGATGCCACCTTTCCAGATGCCCTTAAAGAATAGGTTTGGGGCCCTGGAATTTGATAACTCAGGTGAGGATGGGATGATGATTAATGATGAAATAGTGATTTTTGATGAAGCGGGTGTTACTGATGGTAGCTCTTCACCCCAAGAGACTACCAGATCTTCATCAGTCAGACAGATTAAAACTAATGGTACTAAGAAGTTAGTTAATGTTCCTCCATCTGTCAGGAGGATAAGAACTAGACATACTAAGAAAGAAAAGAGGGTTATTATAGTAGGTGACTCCCTTCTGAAGGGAGTGGAGGGTCCAGTATGTAGGTCAGACCCATCCCATAGGTCTGACCTATAGGACCCATAGGACTTCCCATAGGGAAGTCTGCTGCCTCCCTGGGGCTGGGGTGCGATATATCTGGGAGGTTACCTGAGTTGATTCGGCCCACTGATTATTATCCCTTAGTGGTTATTCAGGCCGGCAGTGATGATGTTGTTAAGAAGGGCTGCAAAGTAATTAAAAGGGATTTTAGGGAGCTAGGCCAAATGATTGATGGGGCAGGTATGCAGGTGGTGTTTTACTCTCTCCCTTCAGTTGCGGGAACAGGTACTGAATACAGTAAGAGAACTATTGCTATCAATAAATGGCTTAAGAGTTGGTGCCAACAGATGAAATTTGGTTTTTTTGAACATGGAGTGACTTTTCCACACCTGGATGGCTAGATGATAGTGGACTACATTTGTCTAAAATGGGGAAAAGGTACTTAGGCCATGAATTGGTGGGGCTCATTGAGAGGGCTTTAAACTAGGTATGAAGGGG
>VXBA01004655.1:644-10742 GCA_013399895.1 Serilophus lunatus
AATTTAAGAGGAGTCCTCTCTGGGGGGGGATTCCTCAATTTAGGGGGTCCTCAGTTTTGGGAGGAATCCTTGATTTAGGGAGAGTTCCCCATTTTGGGGGATTTTCAGTTTGGGGGGGGCCCTTAATTTAGAGGGGTCCTCAATTTGGGGGGGGGTTGTTCCTCAACTTTTGGGAGGTTCCTCAATTTAAGGGGGGTCCTCAAATATTTGGGGGGATTCCTCAATTTGGGGGAGGGGAATTCCTTAATTTTGGGGGGGGGACAATCCTCAATATTTGGGAGGTCCTTCAATTTTTGGGGGGTTCCTCAATTTAAGGAGGGTCCTCGATTTGGGAGTTTCCTCAATTATATTTTAGGGGGTTCCACTACAGGGGAGAAATTCCTCAATTTTTAAGAGGTTCCTCAATTTTTGGGAAGTTCCTCAATTTTTAAGAGGTTCCTCAATTTTTGGGAAGTTCCCCAATTTTTAAGAGGTTCCTCAATTTGGGAGTTTCCTCAACTATATTTGAGGAGGTTCCTCAGTTTAGGGGGAATTCCTCAATTTTAGGGGATCCTACACTTGGGAGGGTCCCCTTTTTAAGGGGGGGTTCCCCAATCTTGGAGGAGTATCCTCAGTTTATGGGAGAAATCCCTGTAATTCCAGTGTATTCCTGCTTCCCAACCACTGGGTTTCCCTTCTCTCATTCCACTTTTTCCCCTAAAAAACAAGGATTTCCCTCTCTTTCTGAAAATCCCACCCCACCCACAGCAGCCCCAGGCGTTTTCCAAAGGATTTGGGCTTTTCCTTGGGTTTTTTTAAATCCTCCCCTCCCACCAAATTCCTGGCAGGAGGTAGGTAAGGGTTTCCCAACTCTTCTCCATGAGGGAAGGGAAGGGAAAAGGGAAAGGGAAGGGAAAAGGGAAAAGGAAGGAAAAGCCATGGCTCTGCATCAGCCACCTGCAGGAATTCCCCTTGGGAAAGCCAGGGAGGCAGTTTGGGATGGGAATTGAGGAATGTGGAATGCTGGTGGGAATGAAGGCCTGGAAAAGCAGCTGGTGGTGCTCCACAGTCCTGAAGCGTGTCCACAACTGGGATGTCGGGGCTGGGAGAGGGATCCCTGTGACTTCCCAGGATGGAGTGGGATCCCCGGCAGCTGCCACAGGGCAGGGAAAGGCACATCCCAAAGGGATACAGGGCCCCCAAACCTCAGGGAAGTCTGGTGGAGTTCCCAGTTCCTGGAGAGACCAACTGGGAATGTGTCTGGGCTGTGGGTTGGGGAAAAAATCAATTTATTCTGGGGATCCAACAGCAGGAGGATTCCAGGGGATCCCAGGGCTGGAGCCCCTCTGCTCTGCAGCCAGGCTGGGAATGAGAGCTGGGAATGTTCCCCTGGAGAAGGGAAGGCTCCAGGGAGAGCTCAGAGCCCCTGGCAGAGCCTGAAGGGGCTCCAGGAGAGCTGGGGAGGGACTGGGGCCAAGGGCTGGAGGGACAGGCCCCAGGGAATGGCTTCCCACTGGGCCAGAGGGGAGATTGGGCAGGAATTGCTGGCTGGGAGGGTGGGGAGGGGCTGGGCTGGATTTCCCAGAGAAGCTGTGGCTGCCCCTGGAGCCCTGGCAGTGTCCAAGGGCAGGTTGGGGTCCCCGGGACAGCAGGAGGTGTCCCAGCCCTGGGAATAAGAGGATCCTTCAGGTTCCTTCCATCCCAAACCACGGATTCAGGAACAGGATTCACACACATGGGAAGAGCTGCCAAGCTCTTCCCAGCACATTCCCACATTCCATTGGTTTTCCACCTTGGCATCATGTACAGACAGGGACAGGCTTGTGTGGAATTGAGAATTCCAGATCCTTTTTTATCCTGATCCAAACACCCTCATTGTCATCACAAGGTTGAGGTCCCAGCAGGTTTTGGGATCAGCTTGGAGCTCCCCAAAGGATATAAAAGGTGGATAGAGGTGGGAGATTCCATGTCCTTGTCCCATCCACTCACAGTTTAAGGAATCAGTGGAAAGCAGCTCCATTAAAGGCTGTAAAATCAACAATCCAGGTGGATCTTCTCCTTCAGGATGTCCAGGGTGTGGAAGTGTCCATGCAGGTCCCATCGAGTGGAATCTTCTTTGGATATTCTGTATTTTGGATGCACTGGGAGCTGCACAAGAAGGAAGTTCAGCCCTGGAATTTGGAAGTGAAAGAGGAACAGTTCAGGAGTAGGCCAGATTCATGGAATGGTTTGGATGGGAAGGGTCATCCAATTCCCAAAGCCAACCCCTCCCACTGTGCCAGGGATCCCAACCTGCCCTTGGACACTGCCAGGGCTCCAGGGACAGCCACAGCTTCTCTGGGAAATCCATTCCAGCCCCTCCCAGGGAAGAGCCCAGACCCACCACAGCCCCCATCCTTTTGAGATAACCCCAGTTAATATTATATTCCCAAATGCCCAGCTTGGCTTCTCCACCCCATCCCCGGGATTAAAACCCCACCGTTCCCAACGGACCATTTCCCTAAATCCCAGTATTGTGAAACACAAACCAACGAACCCAACCGAGGGGAAAATCCATCCTCAGGTGGTTGGGCTGTGGAATTCCTGGAAAACTTGGATGAGCTGCTGCTTCTTGGCCAGGTGCCGTGCCAGCATTCCCGAGGTGTCTGGGGTGTCCCGGAGCCCGGCCTGGAGCAGGATCCGTGCGGCCTCCGGGTGCTGCCCGGCACAGGCGGCGTGCAAGGCTGGGAAAACAGGGACATGGGAGGGCAGGGAAGGAGCTGGGAGAGCCCCACTCCCAAGTTTTCCAGGCTGGAACACCCAGCCAAGCAGTAGTGTGGTGCTGGAGTCATGGAATGGTTTAGGTGGGAAGGGGCCTTAAGGTTATTCAGCTCCAACCCTGACACATCTCGCTGTCCCAGGGGGCTCCAAGCTGGACTGGGATGTTCCCACAGCTTCCCTGGGAAACCTGTGTGTCACCACCCTTGCTGGAAAAATGCCTTCCTTGTGTCTGATCCAATGTCCATCCTGATCCCCGTGGATAATCCAGGCAGGACACTCTGCAGCTGCTAAATCTGGATGAGGAGCTTCCCAAGGACACAAACACAGAATCCCAGGTGCTCCAGGATCCATGGAAAACATCCCAGGGCTGGGTGGGCTCAGCAGAGCTGGGATTTATTCCCTGAACGTGTCCTTGGATGTTCCCAAGGATGGAACATCCAACACTTCTCCAGGAAACTCTGAGAAGCTCAAGGACACGGTGACCCAAACACAGAATGCCACGTGCTCCAGGATCCATAGAAAACATCCCAGGGCTGGGATTTACCCATGGACAGGGCCGAGGCAGAGATGTCACCAGGGAGGGTTTTTAACCAAACCTCAGGAATTTTGGAAGTGGCTGCAGCCATTTCCATGGATTTTTTTCCCTCCCTGAGCCAGAGGTGCTGATGCAAGAGCTGCCTGAGCCTCTCCCGCTGGGAATGCCGGCTCCGAATCTCCGGCATCGCTATAGCAACGGGATTGATGTCCCAGCTCCAGGTTGTTATTTGCTCATGAGCCATTTCTGGGCTGTTTCCTGGGAAATTGAGGCCTGGGAGCTCGTGAATTCCCTGTGTTTGTCCACCCAACCTGCTCCCAACAGGCCAAATTCCAGCGAGGCTGGGAATGGAAAGTGGGAAAAATAAGGAAAAGACAAACCCCAGTTTTTTCCCTGAGGGAAAAGCCTCCAATCACACACCAGAAATTCCAGCCAGGAGAAAACCAGTGAGTGAAAACCAGGGAAAAAAACCCCAAACCGCCCTGGTTTTCCATCCCACTGCTTCCAGAGCCTTTTGCATCCCTGGATTTGGGTGAGCATGGCGTGGGATGGATGTGGAGGTTGGGATGGACCTGGAGAAGCTCTTGGGAACAAGCAGGCCCTTCCTTACCGGAGCGGCCCTTCTCATCCCGGGCCTGGATATCGGCACCGAGGGACAGCAGGGCCTGGATGGTGTGTCCGTGTCCTTCCTGCAGTGGGAAACATGGAAACGTGGGATGCAGGGGCAGATGGGAACAGGAGGATCTATCCCAAAGCTGGAAGGGCCCAGGCTGGGGGTGCCAGGAGCTCCAGAGGATCCCAGAACAGGTGGAAGTGCAGGTGGGATGCAGGAGGCAGGAACTGCTGCTATCCCGTGGGAATAACAGATGAGATGAGGATCCTGTGGGAATAACAGAGAGGTGGCACCAGGCACCTTCATGGAGTCATGGAATGGTTTTGGGTTGGAAGGGAGCTTGGAGATCACCCAGTTCCAACCCAAACACCTCCCGCTGTCCCGGGGATCCCAACCTGCCCTTGGACACTGCCAGGGCTCCAGGGGCAGCCACAGCTTCTCTGGGAAATCCAGCCCAGCCCCTCCCCACCCTCCCAGCCAGCAATTCCTGCCCAATCTCCCCTCTGGCCCAGTGGGAAGCCATTCCCTGGGGCCTGTCCCTCCAGCCCCACTCCCTCTCCAGCTCCCAATCCCTTCAGCTCCCAGGGGATCCCCACTTGCTCTTCCCGAGGTTCTTTCAGCTCCCAGAGCAGAACCTGGGGCTTGTCTGCACTGGGCATTTCCCAAAGGATTGCTCCAGGATTTGGGATGCCCTGGGAGAAGAACAGACCCCCCACAACCCACAGTGTCCTCCCTCTTTCCTCTGCCAGGAGCCAATTCCAAACTCCACATGGGAAGAGAGGAGAGGGTGGGAGCCGTGCTGTGTCTTTTCCCTTCTCCATAAATCAATCCTCTCTCCCAAAACAACACACCTGATCTTGTAATTACATCTTCAATGCCATGGAATTAAGTCTTTGCTGTGCAGCATGAGAATGGAAGGCTCTTTTCCCTCATTCTCACAGGATCCCACAACACCTTCCCTGTGCTCTCCCTCCCTTTTCCATGGCCAAGACATGGAGCCAGGAGCTGCTGGAGCTGCCACAGCCTTGGCAGCCAATCCAGCTGAAAACCATGATTTGATTTTCTCGTGTTTAGAAATGCAAAAAGAAAAGAATAATAATAAAAAACCCCATCAAAAATCCCCAAAAACCCAAACAAATAAATACAAATTGAGGGGAGAGAAATCCATCACATCATTCCCTACCCAGCCAGGATGGAGCTGGGATCTTCTCCAAGGCACATTGTATTCCCCAAAAAGCTTTTGCTGTTCCAACGTGCCCTTGGCAACCAAAAGGGTTTTCTGGGAGCATGAGGAGCTGGGAGAAAGGGCTCCTTTGTGGGAGCTGGAAAAGGCAGGGCTGGATCCCGCTGCCAGCATTCCCTGGAAGTGTCACGGAGCCTTCTCCAGGAGTGGGGCACTGGGATCCTGCTTTATTCCAGACCTGGCTCTGTGTGCTGCCTGGTAAAACCCAGGAGGTTCCACATCCCAGGATCTGGGATCACATTCCCAGTGTGGAAACCAGGGAGGTTTTTGGGATCAGCCCACACAGGCGTGAGCTGGGAGGAGGAGGAGGAAGCTCCAAGGATTCTCACTGCCTGGAATTCAAAACAGCCCCGGAGTGAAGGACACAGATAAGCACCCGGGAGCTTATCCAGAGGATTACTGATCCCCTGTTTATCCCTCTGCCTCTCCACAGCTCCTTTCCCAGGTCTGGGCAACTTCTGTGTCTCCTCTGCTCAGCTGGGCACGATCATGGAATCATGGAATGGTTTGGGTGGGAAGGGACCTAAAAGATCATCCAATTCCCATCCCAACACCTCCCACTGTCCCAGGTGGATCCAGTCTGCCCTTGGACACTGCCAGGGCTCCAGGGGCAGCCACAGCTTCTCTGGGAAATCCAGCCCAGCCCCTCCCCACCCTCCCAGCCAGCAATTCCTGCCCAATCTCCCCTCTGTCCCAGTGGGAAGCCATTCCCTGGGGCCTGTCCCTCCAGCCCTTGGCCCCAGTCCCTCTCCAGCTCTCCTGGAGCCCCTTCAGGCTCTGCCAGGGGCTCTGAGCTCTCCCTGGAGCCTTCCCTTCTCCAGGGGATCATTCCCAGCTCTCCCAGCCTGGCTCCAGCCCTGGGATCCTCTGGATTCTCTCCAGCAGCTCCAGCTGTTGTTCCCCAGAGCTGGACACAGTGTTCCAGGTGAGATCTCTCCAGAACCAACAGGAGAAGAATTCCCCCTTCCCCTGCTGCCCAGAACACTGGGAATGGGAGTGGTCAGGAGCAGAGGGAGCTCAGCAGAGGATGAGCCAGGCATGCAGCTCCTCCAGCACCTGGAGATGCTTGGCAGAGCCTTTCCCCAGGGATTTTGGGAGCAGGGGCAGACCTTGGCGGCGTAGTGCAGAGCCGGGAGCCGGAGGGACGTTGCTCTCCCGTTGACATCGACCCCCAGCTGGGCCACGAGGAAGTGGATGGCTCCATCCTGGGCTGTCACCGCTGCCCTGTGCAGGGCCTGAGCTCCCAGGGCATCCGTGGCCGTGGGACACGCCTGGAATGAAGGGAGCCAATGGAAAGGACTCATCCCAAAGGATCCTGCCCTGGGGGGGACTCAGGGCACCACTTCCCGTGATTCCGGGGCTGCTCCGTGGCCTGAATTGATCCCAGAAGTTAAAAAGACTCTTCCACCTCCAGAGCCTGGAATAAAACCACAAGGGAACTCCCCAACTCGGTGAGGATCAGTCATGAGGGGCCCCCAGTCAGCTCAAATACCAATCAATAATCAATCCATAAATAATCCATAATAATCTGGCCCCTGGTGGGATTCCTACATTGGACAACTGGGAGACACCACGGGAGCAGCAGGGTGATTCCAAGAGAAGCTGTGGCTGCCCCTGGATCCCTGGCAGTGTCCAAGGCCAGGCTGGAGCCACCTGGGACAGTGGGAGGTGTCCCTGGATGGGCTTTAAGGCCCATTCCCACCCAGCCCATTCCATGATTCCTGCCCCATCTCCACCTGGAGCTGAGTCCTGGTGACCTCACACAGCAAAAATCTCCAGGGGTGAGGGGGATTTTCCTTTTCACACAATTCCTTTCTTTGCAAATGTGGGAATTTTCTTATGGTCCCTGGTTTTTTGGCCCCCACCTGGTGTTTTTCCAGGAGCATCCTGGCGATGCCGACGTGCCCGTGCTGGATGGCATCCATGAAGGGAGTGACTCCACAGCTGTCCCTGCTGTCAGCTGGGTACTGGCACCTGGGAAAGAGGGGACAAGGGAGGGGAAGAGGCATTGGAAGCCCTAAAACCCTGACTGAAGGGAACCCCCAGCAGCTGGGATGGCAAATGGAATCTACAAAGCCTGTAATTCCAGAGGTGGATCAGCCTGGTTTAGGGGCTGGCAGGGTTTTTTGGGAACAGGGATCTGGCACTCAGCTGGGTCAGCCCCTCCACAGATCATTCCAGAATCCCCTATCATTTCCCTGTCCAGAGGGACTCCAGGGAAGGCTTCCAGGTGTGCCCTGGGAGCAGGAAAAGAACCCAGATCCTCAGGTGAGGATGTAGAAAATCAGAGCCCCCAAATCTCCCTCTGGTTAAACTGAGGAGAGAACTGACCTCAACCTAAAAGCCTGGCTTAAATCCCAGAGCTGTTTGTGCTGGGCCAAGGCTGGGATTAGCTGTGATTGCCCAGGGAACAGGGTCAGGGTGACTGGGCTGATTTAAAGCTTAGCCAGGATAAGCCCAGCCTAAGAAAGCTGGGCCCAGCACAGAGCTGGGTGGTGAGCCATGAATCAGCAGGAAAAGAGAAAGGAAAAAAAACAGAGGAAAGGCTGAGTTACATAACTGGGCTTTGTGTCTCAACCATGGGAGACAGTCCTTGCTCCCAACCAGCTGGGAAAAACCTGGAAGACGAGGAGGCAGCCCCGGGATTGGCAGCTGGGATGGCACAGGCAGCCCTTTGTGTGCAGAGCCTGGCAGGGGATGGATGGGCTGCTTACCGATCCAGGAGCAGCTCCACAGCCTGGGAACAGCCGTGCATCGCTGGGAAAGACAGGGAATACACGTGTCATTCCTGCTCCCGGGGCACTGCCAGGAAAGGGGACAGGCAGTGGGAGCCCTGAGGGGGGAGGAGGCTGGGAAAGGGGAGGTTTGGACTGGAATTGTTTGGATGTGATCAAAGAAGGTTTCCTTTCCCCCCCCATCCCACAGGGAAAAGATCTGACACAGGTCTGGCTCTACCTGCAGTGAAATCAGAATGTGTCTGTTAATTCCCGAAGTGAAACCCGGGAGAAGCAGAAGGGACACAAAGCAGGGAGAGCTGGGATGGCATTCCCAGCCCTCCTCAGCCACTCCCATCTCCTCTCTCTCGGGAAGAATCCTCACCCTGGCACCCCCCCGGGGGGAAAACAACACCACTGGGGGAGGAGCTGAACTCCCTGCGCTGAAATATTCCCTGTTTGTCCTCAGTTTTTAAACATCCCACATCCCACAGCCTTGAGCTGGGGCCTTTTCTTAGGAATTTTTTTTTCCCTGCAGGTCATTTTGCAAAATAAATGGAATATATTAAAGAAAATAATAATATCTATGTAAGGCTGGGAAATGGAAGAAGGGCCCCAGGAACAACCTCCAGACACAGCTGAACAACCCTTTGGAATCCCAATCCCACCCTCCCAGATGGGAATGTATTCCTGGTGGGAATACAGGCTGGCAAAGGAATTTTTGAATGGAGGCTTTAAAAAAACCCCAACACTTCAAGTTATGGGAAGAAAAACCACTCCGAGCAACATGATTCCATCCTTTTCCCAGTGGAATTCTGCTGGATTCCACTCCCTCTAACTCCACCTTCTCAGCTCTCTTCTCTCGGGATCTGGGAAGCAACAAAAGCTCAAGGAATCAACCCGAGGGAGGAAAATCATCCCTGATCTCTGCAGGGCTAAATGTGCCCGGGATAATGAGCTCATGTCCACACCCCGGGATGGAAATCCCTGGAAATTGCTCTTGACATGACCCCCCCCGGCAGCTCCAGCATCCCCTCCTCCCTGTGGACATTCCCTGGGATCTGTGGGGCAGGAATTGTGTAGGAACACGGTTCCCAGCCCTCATGGAGCAGCTGCCTCTGGCTCAAAATCATGCTGCTTTGGGCAGATCCAGCCATTCCCACCTCCCAGTCACTCCCACGCCGGCTGCTGCTCCACCAGGATCGAGGAAAGCCCAGGAATCAACCCAAAATCATGGACCGGGGGCTTTGCCAAAGGGGAGCCAAGCAGAGGAGACAGCAGAGAGGAGGAGGGAGAGCAGGGCCTTGTATCCCAGTGTTGTCTGTATTCCCACATCCCAAATGCCACGAGGCAGGGAGGAGACTTCAGGATCAAGGCTTAAATCCCCCTTTTCCCAGATCCCAACCTTCACCCACCTCCTCTGAGAGGGAGCTGCCAGCTCCATGGAAACAAAACCCTGGGATTGAGCACCACAAAAACCAGGATGAGCCGCTTCCCGTTCAGGCAAACCCAAAACAAGCAACTCCTTCCCAGGTTTTCATTCCCAGTCAGTGCCCGAGGGCTGGAATTGTCAGTGCTGGTGGAGCAAGGGCTGGAAAAGCAACGGGAATGACAGGCAGAGAGCAGCACATCCAGCACCTTCAGCCTTCTCAGGGAGTCAATCCCTATTAAATTCTCTGGGAAATGAGTCTGGCAGCCTAAGCTCATCTATGTTGTGGAGGCACTGGAATACACAGCCTGATCCCACCTGGAATGGGGCCTGTGAGGGAGTTGGGGTTTCAAAAGGGATCATTTTAAGTTCTGAGGGGGGGTGTGGCTTCCCAAGCCATGCAATTCCCTTGGGAGAGGCTTCCAAAGCAAGGAAAAGGGGCAGAGAAGGGGCTCCAGCCCCAACAGCAGCTCCTGGGTGTTCCCAGCAGGGATTATCCTTCCCCTCTGCAGGAAGGAACTTGGGATCTCTCACCACGGGATAATTCCTTCCTCAGAGCAAGGGGAGAACAGCAGAGCCTTGGATCCAAATTGGGATCACAGACTGGTGTGGGCTGGGAAAGAGCTCTGAGACCCCAAATCCAACCCTTCCCAGCACTGCCACCACAGATCCATGTCCCACCTCTCCAGAGACTGCAATCCCTGCAGGGCTGGGCACTGCCCCCCTCCCTGGGCAGCCCCTGCCAAGGCCTGACCCCCCTGGCCAGGCCCCAATTCCTCCCCCTCTGCCCCCTGCCCCTGCCCTCGCGCAGCCTGAGGCCGTTCC
>VXBA01004663.1:0-20123 GCA_013399895.1 Serilophus lunatus
GTGCTGTGGAAAGGGACCTGGGGTCCTGATTGATGGCAAATTGAATGAGTCAGCAGTGCCCTGGCAGCCAGGAGGGCCAACCCTGTCCTGCGGGCCACCAGGCAAAGTATCACCAGCCAGTCGAGGTGCACTGGTGTGGCATCACCTCGTGTGTGCAGTTTTGGGTGCCACAATATAAGAAAGTCACTGAGGAGGGCAATGAAGTTGGTGAAGAACCTTGAGGGGAAGCCATATGGGAGTAGCTGAGCTCACTTGGCTTGTTTAGCCTGGAGAAAAGGAAGCTGAGGGGAGACTTCTCACAGCCTGCTGCTTCCTCATTCTGGTAACCAGTGATAGGACTGGAGGGAATGGAGTTGTGTTAAGGGAAGAATGTTCTGAAATTTGTGCTTGAACTAGGTCCCATATATCTGTGGTATATAGTCAACATCTCCATCTGTGCATACTTTTTTAACTGTGGAGTTTTAAAGATGGATCACGTGCTCAGAAGATCAGCTTATGCAAGTCAGAGACTAGGTGCCCACTAGTTCTGCATCTGCCTGTGTAGTCTGTAGCAGTCTTCAGATTTTTGGTATACATCTTGAGATTTTTAATGTTTGGATTTTGTCTAAGAAAATCCATGGCTCTCCACTTAAAATTTTCTCCAGACATCTAATAGGGATATATTAGATGCTTTCTTACTGTGTTCCCATTTTGGATGAATTTAGATGAATTTAGATGAAGTGGTGTTCCCATTTTAGATGAATTCAGGTGTATGATAACATGTTAGATGACTAGATTATTTCTTTTTCCAGTTTCCATACTGACTGTTTATTATGACAGTTTCCTATTCACCATGTTATCTAGATATTAATTAGATGCTGAAATTTAATATGAAGCCAAAAACATACCAGGCAGCTTGGTTCCTATCTTTTTTNTCTAAGATGCTTATTCATGTGGTGTTTAGTAACAGTGTCCAAAGTGACTTTCACCCTTAAGGTGAAAGGTGAGGGTGTCTTATAGATGACATTCTGTCTTGAAAATCCATGTGTCCTGTTGTGATGTGAGTCACTTCATCTCCAGAACGAAGCTTGGGAGCTCCCCTTCCTTCCTGCCTTCCTGCCTGCCTGCCTGTCTGCTTGCCTGCCTGCCTCCCTCCTTCCTTCCCACTGACCTTTAATAGAGCAAAGGCTGTGCTGATGGGCTTGTCTGATTTTGAAGTCCCTTTAAGATATACAAAAGTGGGAATAGCTGCTTTTATACTGAACATAATCTCTCCTGAGCAGCACCTCCGAGAAATGGGGTGGAGACTGGCCTCCTAAATCCAGTTACTGAGGAATTCGAACCACTGCCTGCAGTGAACTATGCTACATTTTATTAAAAAGACTTTATGAAAACATAGAGTTTACTTGCAAGGTGAGGTATGTCCTGTTAGCATCAAGCCTAGGAGATTTTGAAATTTTGCTCTTCTATTTTGGCCAACAGGAATTTCACACTGTAGATCAGTCATCAATTAACCAATTAATAATTTGTGTGTCTGCTGAAAAATTCTCCTGTAATAATAATAAAAATAATAAAAGAATCACATGCAGTGATCCTGTCCTGTGGAGTTATACTGGTCCTATGGCACTGCAGTGCTAGTGTAATAAAACAATGTTGCTTTGACAAGGTGCAGTGAAAACTGAAGTTGTTATATGAAAACAACCGTGTTAATTTTACCTTGGAAGAAAACAAGCACACACACACACACACACATGCACACGCACACAAAATCAATAGTTTCCAAATAGAAAAGGACAAAATGGTTAGGGAGAAAAATAATGTTTTCCAGGAACCGTAACAGTGTTGAAAAAAAAAAAAAACCAACAAAAAAGAAGCATGAGAAAAGCCCCTGAGGCAGTTAAGGCAGAACAGAAAAGCATAGTCAAAATATTTGTTTTTTCTCTGAAATGAAGGGATCCCTTACAAATTGTAGCTGCTCTTCCTTTCTCTTCTAATCTAACATGATCATGATTGAAAAGGTATTTTTACTTGAATTAACATGGTGTAGTGTTAAATACACCTTGTTCCTCATGGAGGGGGTTGCACTCTTTTTTTTTTTCCTACCACAAATTACATTATAAGACAGCTAATGTTAGGCACTGCATCTGGGTAATGAATTGATAAATTACTTGACTCAGTGGTTGCTGACCTCGAGTTTATAATGCGATTTCATAAATACCTAACAGAGATAGACACGGGGTTTTCTAAACATAGCAGCAACTTAGAGATCAATAAAAAAGGTAAGTATGAAAGTTAACCAGCACAGTTCCTGAGGTTCTCATTGACTCCAAGATGCCCAGTTTTCACAAGCTTCTGCGGCTATCATTGGAAACTGGTTTAATGTGCTGGATTATTTTGCAGTACTGATCTGTGCAGGTATACTTATAACAGTATGGACCAAAACATGTAATATCTACCTTACACTTAGGGTGTCTCAAATGGTTTAATAAAGAAGTGACTTCTTGCTTTTGAGCTGGTATGTAAGCGGAGAGTACACACATGGTTTGTTTCCCAGCTCTTTTATTCTTATGTTTTGAGGGTCTGATTCCCACCTCACCACCTTTGTTACTGAAGGAAAAGGAGAGAAAAGTATAGGAATGCATGAGGTAATACATAAAGATATTTGACTAAGCTCCTTTTGTGGTTGCTTGTTCATTAATATGGACATTGCCTGCCATTTGAGGTAATTCTGTAGAAACTTCTTAAAAATTGGCTGCTCTTGCAGTGCAGCCATCCATGTATTTCCACTGGAGAGTAAAATATAACCTGTTGCTCTTTGGTGAACAGGAATTTTAATTCTACAACTTCTGTTGATTTTATAAAAAATGGAAACTTAAAAAAAAATCTTAAAATCTACCCCTAAATTAAAACACTGGCAACTACCGCTGGATGCACATCAGCTACTGCACTCCAATAACAATGGCCAATTAGAGACAAAATTGTAAACTGCAAGCAATTTGAAAATTTGAAAACTTTCATTAATTTAACTTTAAGTCCAGTCCAGCACTGACTTGTGACTGATATTGTACAGAATGGATTTAAGTTCTATTAAATCAGAATATATCACTACAGATTAAAAAATAGTTCATATATCTTATTTTAAGTATATTCATAATGATATTCTTAGAGCATGTGTGTGATCAACACCAGTACTAGTTACACTTTGATTTGTTGATGTGGTATATCATTTGTCAATCCTTAAAAATCTCTCAAATAAAGATAGATATTTGGTCTTATATTGATTACATATTTTAATTAAGACTTCTGCTTTATTCTAATTTCTGATGGACATTGCTGTGAAATTACATTATGTGGCAGTTGTTCACAGCTTGGGCACACCAGACCTGCTCAGACAAACTCGTAATACCTGACAGACACAATTTCATTGTTACCATGATCAAACTTCCTGGCTATCAAACTTTTAAATTGAGATTGGATTTATATAGGGCAAATGTAATATTGAAAAAAAAACAACAAACCAACCCCAAATGTAACACTCAATTTTCTTCACTTCTTTCCTTCTTTATAAAAGCTCAGAGTTAATTATTGAAGTTAATACATTATAGCTTACAGTATCATTTTAGGAAATAGTATTCATTCCATCTTATACCTGATGAAACAGATGTAGAGAGAATTTAGGACAGATCTGTAGCAGGATGATAGCTGAAGGTCTTCCAGCTTTTAGCATTGTCCTTTCAGTTTCAAATGGATTTTTAGCTACTGACACTCACTAACGTGGGAACAAAAAAGAAGGTTTATTTTGTTAGCACCTTCCACCACATCATAAGAAAGCAAAGGGACTCAGCCAACATACAGCACAGATCTGTTGATATCTAATTGTTGTGTTTGTGCTGCTTTTCTCCATCACTGAAACAGAGACTGACTTGGTGCTGTCCGCACCAGCAGCTCCTTTAAAGCTCTGCAGGCATTTAAGTGCAACTATGTAAAATAGGACTAAATTTATCAGATTGGACTCTTTGTGGAGGGTCTGATAGCAGCGCAGAAGAAGCATTTTTTAAGTGTGGGCCCTCAGCAGCATAACTGAAGCATCATCGAACTGGAGCATGTTCAGTGGCCTCCAGTTGCTCCGGCTTTCCCCTCAGCCAGATTTTAAATTCGGGCTAAAAGCAGCATCTGCATCACTTTTGAAAAACTCTTTAGTGGACTTTAAACTCAATTGGATCTTGTCTGATTGAAGTAATTTCTCTGCAGTTCCTCAATCATTCACAGAGCCAATTAGCTGTGGCCTTCAGTCCTTCTTCCCAGCTGTGGGCCGAGGGAGGGAGCTGAAGTCCGTTTTGAGCTCTGAGATGCCACCTGAGTCCTGCAGCCAGCTTACAGACATGCTGCAAGGGCAAACATGCCACAATGCCCTCCCATTTACTTCACAGTTCCTTTTTTCCTCGAAACCAACTGATCTGTGAGCAGGAAAACCATTTACTCAAAAATAAAGAGTAAAATGTTTTCCCTCTTCGATAATGTTCCCTGTTCTTTCAGTAGGTATTCCATTCTGTAATGTGCTGTATGTGCACCCATTTTGTCATCGCTTTGGGTCATCCTTGCTCACAATTGGTTATTTACTCAGGGGCTTTTGAAATTATTGAGTTGACACATCTGTCAGACAGCAAAACCAGAAATGCTAAAAGGTCACTTGGAGAGAAACCAGCTGCTTCAGACAAATCTTTCTGCCTTCAAATAGCACAATCATTATAGTCTAACAGATGGGGCCTCTGCTTTCATTTCTGTTTTTCTCCTTCACTTCAGGTATTTAGATATACTCTCTCATTGTCAGGTCAACACAGGCCTCCTTGTAATTACCTACACAATAGGCAGCTCTTGGCTTAATAGAAAACAGCTCCATTTTTCTGTAAATGAGGAACCTGTTTCCTCACAGATACGATTTACAGGATGTTTGCCACAAACTTTCCTATTAACAGATTAATTTGGACACCAGTCATTGCACTATGAAGCATGCATTTAGCACTGATCTAACACTTTGGAGAGCCTGGAGGCTTTTGGCAAAGATGGTGGTAAGTAGAAGTGAGTGAATAAGTCTTAACAAATAATTTATTCAACAAATTTGGACTCCCTCCCTGTTTGGTGAACATTAACTAGGCAGTTGTGACTTCCTCTGATTTATTCAATATCCATATTTTTGAGAAAGTATCCATCAAGATGATTTATATTGCAGCTGGTGGGTGATCACAGTTCTGAATCATGTTGTTGGGCTGCTGTGAGTCATAAATCATGTGATATTGTTTTTATGCTGTGATTGGGCACAACAGAGGGATTGCTTCTGACATAATCACTTTTCTGTTTTAAAGTTCTCTTTCTGGGAAAAGCTGTCAAAAGCTTGATTGCTCATCAGTACGTGGAAAAAGAACAATGGGACGCTGCAAAAACATTCAGATGAATGGAAAAGAAAGGCACTCACCAAGTTTCTTTAATAAAAAATCTTTTCAGAAATATCACGTGCATTTACACAAATGCTTGGATAACAAAAAGCCCCATTTTCAATAGGAAAAATCCCACAAAAAAACCCAACTTAAAATGGCAGTAATTTTTTCAAAGAATCCAATGTGATTTCAAATCAAATCAATGTCCAAGAAGAAAGTATTTTTACAGAGAATGCACACTTGAACTATGTGAAAATCCTTGATTCTCAATAGATATAGTGGAACATTTTTTGTAATAAGACCCATGCACTGTGGGCAATAAGAGAAAACTAAAAGTTTTGGGCTTGAAAGGTCATTGCTCTATAAATTAAGCAGTTTTGGAAGGGACATTTTCAAAGTATGTACTTGTTATATAATCCATCTCAGACAATTTTTAACTCCAAGGGGCACCAGAACAGAAATTTCAAAAGAATAAAACTAAAGCTGTTGTAAATTTGTTATTCTTTGGAAACATGGAAGGAAATGATGGAAACTCATTATTCATTAGTACTGATCAGCTGGTATAAAGAAAGAATGAACAATTCAGTATCTTTTGATTTTGGTGGTGGTTGATTACAGTGCGCTGGCTCAGTTAAGTTATTTTCAGGTAACTGTTGTAGGATAGACTAACTCTCAAGCTGTGGCTAATAATTTTGAAGAATACCACAAACTATACGAAAATGAATTTCAGGAAGGTAATATTTTAATCACAAAGATTGTGATGTAACATGTCATAAAATTCTCCATAACGTCAAATCTTAAATATGGTCTTGAAAGGCTCTCCGATAAGAACAAGGACCACAGCTATACTCTGCATCAAGATATTTAGGAAACTACTATCTAGAAGTTGAACTTGCAAAACCACAGATACAACTCAGTCCAGGATGAAACATTTGAAAGGGAAGACTGTACTTCCTAGCATACTTGTGTAATACTAAATGCTGCAAGAAAAGAGTCGTCATATGTGAAAATCTGCAAAAATCAATAGCCCCGTCAGCAAAAACACCTGAAAAACTGCCGTGCATCCTGTTCAAGCTAACCTAAACTGGTAGACTCTCTGACAAGCAGAAAAGAGGCAGAAAGCAGGGATATGTTTTCATGCCTTTTTAAGACCTTGCAAGGACCGAACTCACAGCACAGGGTACAGTGCAATAAAGAAGTGTACCTAGCTCAGATAGGCTTCCAAGAACAGATGCTGCATAGTGGTAAAAATACATGTTGAGAAAAGTCCACACGAATGTACTATAAGAGCAAATTAAAATGTGCTCTACTTAGCAGGTAACAAGAAGCTGCAGATTTCCTTAGAAAATAAATTGCAATGAAATCCATAGCATTATTTTAATGTAAAAAGGATTTACTGTTGCCACCTAATAGAATGACAGCTAATATATAACAAACATTGACACTCCCTGTGGTCAGAGAGTTTGATGGTAATCCAGTGTTTGGTGAAACTTGACCACATCCCTTACCATAATACCTTTGCCAAAATGAACATTAAACATAATATTGAAAAATATGATTATTGTTGTTGTTATTTTTATTATTATTACTGATGATGATAGATGAAATATTATTCCATTGAGGTTTCATGGCCAGAAAGCAAAACGCAGATGGATGCCTGAGGAGTGACAGGATGCCCTCAGGACTACTTGCCAGCACTGCAGTAGAAATAGGTCCTGTGGTGGTTTGAACTGCTTTTATTATCTCAGGGCGTGCAATAAAGATGACAGAAAACTGAACAAAATCAGCAGCGGGTGAACAGTTTATTACAGGGGGTTTAAAATAGGGAAGCAGGGATAACCCATAGGGACCCCAGAATTACACAGAGAAGCACTTGACATGCAGGAAAAAAACACAAAAGGGGAAAAAAGGACATGTGGTGGTTTAAACCACTTTTTATCATTTGGGGCAGGTTCAATAAAGGTGACGGAAAACTGAACAGAGTTGGCAGAAGGTGAACAGTTTATTACAGGGGGTTTAAATTAGGGAAGGAGGGATAACCCAAAGGGATCCCAAAATTACACAGAGAAACACCTGACACGCAGGAAAAAAAAATACAAAAAGGGAAAAAACAAAAAAAAACCAGAAAGGGAACTGCTCTTTCAGCTAGATGGCTACCTGAAAAAAACAGGGGGGAAGGGTAGGAAAAGCCATCTCTCTCTCCCTCCTGCTCTGCTGGAAGGACTCCCTGGCTTTTGAAGTTCTCTGAAAAACACAAAAAGAGGTGAAAAAACTCCCCCTTCCCACCACCTCCCCGAAGGGTTACTTATTTTCAAGCTGGGAGTTGCTCCTGTGCTGAGAGAAATGGGTGGAATCATGTCGTGGGGCCTGCAACTGAGGAGAGGAGCTGTGTGTTTCCCCTCAGAGCACTAGCCGAAGAAGAGCGAGGGGAGGGCTGTCGCCTTGGCTTTTAAGCCCTCCAGCTCTAGCGTGGATCTCGTTGCCTTCTTCCAGGCCAAACTGTCTTTCCATTGGTCCAGCGGGGCCAAGCCCCGCCTNCGGCCCAACAGCAGCCGCCGCCGCGCTTAGGTTCCCAGCCAGGGCCAGCCTGGGGCTGCCGTGCCTGTGCCAGGGACCGAGGGACGACTGTGCACCCCACACGCCGCCCCGCCTGCCCCGGGGTGACCACATGTGCCGTGTAGGGAGGGAGGGGAGCACGACCGGGGGCCATCCTGGCCCCTGCCCCTCGGGGTGGCCCCCTCCGCCGCTACCACTGCCGGCCTGCAGCTCCCGGGGGCCCAGGGGCAAGGAGCCGCCGCTGCTGTCCCATCCCCGCTCCGTCCCGGCCGCAGCTCAGCCCAGGAATGGGGAGCCACCCTGTCTGGGAGAGGGCGCCCCGATCTCAGCTTCCCCACCCCCCCCAGCTTTTTTTAAGGGAAACTGAATTTTGCAAACAGGTGAGTTTTTCTTACACTCTTTCCTCCCCAAAAGTCTAATGAACCCCCTCAAGCCTCGAAGCCCCCTTTGACCACGCCCAGAGAGATCCCAGCCCCCCCCAAACCAGTACAGCACAAAACCAGAAAGGGAACTGCTCTCTCAGCTAGATGACACGCTGAAAAAATAGGGGGAGGGGTAGGGAAGCCGTCTCTCTCCCTCCCTGCTGCTGGTATCACTCCCCAGCCCTTCCACGTCCTCTGAAAAACACAAAAAGATGTGAAAAACGCCCCCTTCTCACCACCACCTCCCCGAAAGGCTACTTGCTTCCAAGCTGGGAATTGCTCCTGTGCTGAGAGAAAAGGGTGGAGTGACGCCGCAGGGCCTCAGAGCGAGGAGGAGAGAGGCTGTGTGCTCTCCCCCCGATCAGAAGCCGAAGAAGAGGGAGAGGGGTGCTCTCCTTGGCTTTTTAAGCTCTCTAGTTCTCGCATGGATCTCGCTGCCTTCTTCTGGGCCAAACTGTCCCTCCATTGTGGGCGGGGCCGAGCCCTGCCTCATTTCCAGTGTTTTCCTGCCAAAACATCATGTGCTCCAGCCCCGGGTGCCATTTTTGTTTTCATGTCCGGGGGCACATCGGTGACACCCTGGCGTCAATACGGTGCCAAGGCCAGACCCCTGCCGCTGTCCACGAGCAGCTGCCGCGCTCACGTTCCCGGCTGGGGCTGGCGCCGAGGCTGCCGCTCTGGCACTCGCAGCGTGTCTTTGCCTGCGAGCTGGGAGTCGCCGGGACCGCACTCATTGCATCACCCCTCCGCTGCCCGCGCCGCCGCCTGCACCGCCTGCGCCGAGACTGAGGGACTACCACACAGCCCGAGACGGCCCTGGGCCGCCCCAGGGCTCCCCTCCGCCCCAGCCACGCTCTTGGGCTGCCGCCCGCCCCCTCCCATCATGTGGGGATTGGCACTGGCCGTGGCCACCCCTGCCCCGGGGCACCCCCTCCGCCACCACCGCCGGCCCCGTACTTCCAGGGAATGGCAGGCAGGAGCGAGGGCTACCCCAGTCCCAGCCCGGGAACAGCAGAGCCGGGGGAGCAGCCCGCTGCTGTCCCCATGCCAGCCCCGTGCACCGGGGGAAAGAGCAGGCAGGAGCGAGGGCCCCCTCCCCACCCTGGTCCCGGCCCGGGAGAGCGGGTGGGAGTGGAAGCAGTCCCTTAAAGGGAAAACAGGATTTTACAGGTGAGTGGGTTCTTCTTGCACTCTTCCCCCCATAACAGTCCAAGACCCCCTCAAGCCCCGAAGCCCCCTTTCACCACCCCCAGAGATTCTAGCCCCTCTCAAACTGCCACGGGTCCAGAACACGGTATCCTAAGTTTGTTCAGAGCCATGTGAAGTCTTGACAGAGACTAAGTGATATCTGCAGAAACCATAAGCCACTAGTATAGGGAAGTCAAGATCCAGACTCACGTTACACAAACTGAGGAACCTGTAGGTCTAGAAGTGGCAGGATGTAACTACCTAAAATGGTACTGAAAAATATATTTGCATGAATATACAAAAGCTGTTCAGGGACTGAATGATCCAAGGTAGAGCCAGTGCTTGTCCCAAATGATTAGTGACACTGAGGAAGTTGTCAAGGCTTGGAATGTATGCCAAAAACAGGGGCCAAGTCAAGCAAGAGTCCATGTTGGCACAGGAGAAATTGTTCTCCTGGAGCAAAGTATGCACAGAATTGTTTAGAATGACTGGAAAACATTATGTACTTGTCCTAGACTATTATTCTCATGTCAGTAAAATAGCTTTACAGGAAGATACTAGAGCTAAACTGTGATTATGCTTGTCAATTGTGTTTACACTAGACATGGAATACCTGGCATAGTAGTGCTTGGCAATGAAGTACAGCTTAGTAGGCACAAGTGCTGGCTGCTGGTGGTAAATTTGGGGTTTAGATCTGTAATCCTCTGTCTTACGTTTACATCAGACCAATGAGCAGGTAGAAAACAGTGTCCATGTAATAAATCTGCTCTTAAAATGAGATTATAAAGTCCAACTTTGATCCATAATGAGGATAAACTGGTAAATCACTGCATGAAAATGATGCTGTAAGTAGCTCTGAGCAGTCAGGGGATGAAAATGGCAGTGGGTATCCTGGGAATCATCAGTTTGATGACATTGTCATTGCACTGAAGGGAGATACACAATCCCAGCACTTTACAGCTTGCAAGGTAAGGGACAGTGACTTAACTATTTTTTTTTAATTTTTTTTTTTTTNTGCTTCCAAGCTGGGAATTGCTCCTGTGCTGAGAGAAAAGGGTGGAGTGACGCCGCAGGGCCTCAGAGCGAGGAGGAGAGAGGCTGTGTGCTCTCCCCCCGATCAGAAGCCGAAGAAGAGGGAGAGGGGTGCTCTCCTTGGCTTTTTAAGCTCTCTAGTTCTCGCATGGATCTCGCTGCCTTCTTCTGGGCCAAACTGTCCCTCCATTGTGGGCGGGGCCGAGCCCTGCCTCATTTCCAGTGTTTTCCTGCCAAAACATCATGTGCTCCAGCCCCGGGTGCCATTTTTGTTTTCATGTCCGGGGGCACATCGGTGACACCCTGGCGTCAATACGGTGCCAAGGCCAGACCCCTGCCGCTGTCCACGAGCAGCTGCCGCGCTCACGTTCCCGGCTGGGGCTGGCGCCGAGGCTGCCGCTCTGGCACTCGCAGCGTGTCTTTGCCTGCGAGCTGGGAGTCGCCGGGACCGCACTCATTGCATCACCCCTCCGCTGCCCGCGCCGCCGCCTGCACCGCCTGCGCCGAGACTGAGGGACTACCACACAGCCNGACTCCCGCACAGCCCGAGACGGCCCTGGGCCGCCCCAGGGCTCCCCTCCGCCCCAGCCACGCTCTTGGGCTGCCGCCCGCCCCCTCCCATCATGTGGGGATTGGCACTGGCCGTGGCCACCCCTGCCCCGGGGCACCCCCTCCGCCACCACCGCCGGCCCCGTACTTCCAGGGAATGGCAGGCAGGAGCGAGGGCTACCCCAGTCCCAGCCCGGGAACAGCAGAGCCGGGGGAGCAGCCCGCTGCTGTCCCCATGCCAGCCCCGTGCACCGGGGGAAAGAGCAGGCAGGAGCGAGGGCCCCCTCCCCACCCTGGTCCCGGCCCGGGAGAGCGGGTGGGAGTGGAAGCAGTCCCTTAAAGGGAAAACAGGATTTTACAGGTGAGTGGGTTCTTCTTGCACTCTTCCCCCCATAACAGTCCAAGACCCCCTCAAGCCCCGAAGCCCCCTTTCACCACCCCCAGAGATTCTAGCCCCTCTCAAACTGCCACGGGTCCAGAACACGGTATCCTAAGTTTGTTCAGAGCCATGTGAAGTCTTGACAGAGACTAAGTGATATCTGCAGAAACCATAAGCCACTAGTATAGGGAAGTCAAGATCCAGACTCACGTTACACAAACTGAGGAACCTGTAGGTCTAGAAGTGGCAGGATGTAACTACCTAAAATGGTACTGAAAAATATATTTGCATGAATATACAAAAGCTGTTCAGGGACTGAATGATCCAAGGTAGAGCCAGTGCTTGTCCCAAATGATTAGTGACACTGAGGAAGTTGTCAAGGCTTGGAATGTATGCCAAAAACAGGGGCCAAGTCAAGCAAGAGTCCATGTTGGCACAGGAGAAATTGTTCTCCTGGAGCAAAGTATGCACAGAATTGTTTAGAATGACTGGAAAACATTATGTACTTGTCCTAGACTATTATTCTCATGTCAGTAAAATAGCTTTACAGGAAGATACTAGAGCTAAACTGTGATTATGCTTGTCAATTGTGTTTACACTAGACATGGAATACCTGGCATAGTAGTGCTTGGCAATGAAGTACAGCTTAGTAGGCACAAGTGCTGGCTGCTGGTGGTAAATTTGGGGTTTAGATCTGTAATCCTCTGTCTTACGTTTACATCAGACCAATGAGCAGGTAGAAAACAGTGTCCATGTAATAAATCTGCTCTTAAAATGAGATTATAAAGTCCAACTTTGATCCATAATGAGGATAAACTGGTAAATCACTGCATGAAAATGATGCTGTAAGTAGCTCTGAGCAGTCAGGGGATGAAAATGGCAGTGGGTATCCTGGGAATCATCAGTTTGATGACATTGTCATTGCACTGAAGGGAGATACACAATCCCAGCACTTTACAGCTTGCAAGGTAAGGGACAGTGACTTAACTATTTTTTTTTAATTTTTTTTTTTTTTCAAAGAAGGTGTTATGCGAGTAATATTCTTGGAAGGTTAAAGCAGAAAAAGCAGAAGGACATGGTATTTTCAAAAGAGAGGAGGCTGTATGGTAGCTGCTGCTGTTAGGGAGGTTATGGAACACTGTATGTGGTGACGAGAGGGCTGCACGTCTGTGCCCTCCTTCCTGTGCAGCAACTCTGTTGAAAGATGTCCTCTTGCACCAGAACAGAAACAAGCACCTCAAATAACATGTCATGACAGTTCCTGTGTGTGCATCTTTAAGTCTCAGGGCTGTGCAGAGGCTTCCAGAGCCTTTTGTATTCAAGTTATTGGCTTGTATCAGGTCTATGCAAGTCACTGAAAGTCATTACCAGCCTCAGGTTGTTCTGTGTCCAATGTGAAATGAATTGGTTGTGCTTGACAGCTGGAGTAGAGCTTAGATGCTTAGATGCAGAACATATTGCCATCAGGTTTCTTTCACAGTACGCAGCAGAGATTCTCCTTTTTTTTTTCCAACTTCCCTCTTACCATCAAATATTCTGTGAAAGTTGCTGGAAGCTGGATTGGCAGTGTTCCTGCAAACGATTTCCTGCACTGCCCAGCAGTCCCTGGTCAGGGGTAAGCTTGTGAGATCTGATAAAAGCAGGTTGAAATGCTTTGAGGAATGATGGCAACCTGAAATCACTAAAAAACCTGAGGTTAAGGAATTTAACAGGAGCAGAGTATAGTCTTAGTTAACATTATTTCATGTCAGCTCCAGCTGGTCTTTTTGTAAGAAAAAAATCTAAAATAAAAAATACTTGAAATTTGTACCTCCTAATTTGAATCCTAGGTGTTCCATGATGTGAAGAAGTAACATTATTATCATCCATCATTAAATCCACTGAGTGTCAAGCTTATCACCTTGACACTTTAATGATCCTTAAGATGTCCTTGTAAAGGCTGGGTACCATGGCAACCACTCAAACACAGGGCCTTGGCACTGCAGAACTTCTCTTAATAAATCAGACATAATTGGCATCTATGTATTATAATAAATTAAAAGTTATTCAACTGGAATGATTTTATATTGTACAATATTAAGTCATTAAGTTTGCTGTTCTGATGTCTCCTTTGTGATATAATTCCTGTGTGTGCTTTTTAACACAAAAGATTTTATCTTCTCTTGCGAGTTACAACTGGGGGATTCAAAGGTGCAGTAAATCAGTGTATAGTCTGTCAACCCCCCGCAATGTGGGTTCGGTTTCTGGTTAAGCCAGAACCCCAATGAAAAGTAAATAGATTAAACAGATGAAAATTACCTGTACATACACTCAAGGCACTGCATGATCCTTCTGTGGTGATTTGTCCTTCTTCCCCTTATTTTCTGCGTTGTCCTCCTGCTCAGCCTGCAGACCTGCAGAGCAGTTGGGGTGTACTGGTATGTCAAAGAGGATGGTGGTGGGGTGCCCTATGTAACTCTGAGAAAGCACCTGAGGAGGGCGAGGGGAAATGTCATCCCATGATGCTGACATGCCACTGGCATCCAGCTCTGTGCCTGCTCCATAACCTCTCTGTCCTGCCCCGACTATTTCAGGTCACCTATTGGAAAAGATCTGGTTAGGAATTACAAATCCTTGAAGGTAGGAGCATGCGGTCCCTGGAAAGCAGAGGGTATATGCAAAGAAAATTACCATATATCCCAAATCTTTCTATCTATTTTGTCCTCTATGGCAAAATCAGCTGCAGACAACAGGGTTTGAATTCACTGCCTTTGTGTTGCAAAGGTCACCACTCTATCTGCATAGTATTTGCTGGAAATAGACTGCTTGAATGCAATAACAAATGTTTGGTGCAAGTCTTAAAAGCATATTAAAAATGTTCTCATGGCAGAATGAATAGGGCTAATTTTTAAGTGTTGTCTCCTTCCTTTCTTTAAAGATCTTTTACTTTATTGGTTTTCTGAATGAGTTCTTCATGTCACAGAATTATAAGGTATTTCAAAAATTAATTATTTTGTCCATAGGATGACTACAGTGTGTTCCATGTGAAATTTCCATTTCTTTTCTGCAGATTTATATTTTTAAATGTCTGGATTTTAAGGCCCAATTCTATTCTGTTAATGAGACTGTGAAGCAGAAAAACTTTTCATTGCACTGTATCACAGTGGCAGACTACAGAAAAAGGAGAGTGAATTGACTCTGATAATACTGTATGTATTAGTGGGAAATGGGAGTGCTGAGATTTGTCAGGTTCTCGGTTAAGTCACTGTGAGCTCTAGCTGGACTGAGGTTTTTCTGAAAGCTCACTTGTTACCTTGTTACCAGATTTTGTGATTCTGTGAACTGATTAATTTGCTATATTCATTTTTCACTTGATGCCACACTGATGGCTTTCTACTCTTCCTCTGATACTGAAAATCAATAAAGTCAAAAGAAATGGTCCTTGAGACAATTTTTGTTCCTCCATTCACTAGCATGGAAATCCTGTGTGAATGCTCTTTTTTCAGGCACAAGTTCTCTTTGTACACTTTGACAGTAGACAATAACATGTTTCTGGATAAGTCTGCATTACACATGCATAATAAGTTCTCAAAACAGCAGAGTATTTGTGTAAAGTATTTGAAGCCTGTTTCAATAGTTCACTGATAGAAAAAAATCTGTAAATACTTATGCAGGCGCTTATCTGGACTGCTGAGCTATTTAAGTCTGGTCATCTAGACAGTGAAGTCAAAACAAGTATATATCTATGTGTCATTGTGATTTTAACTATCATCTTGATCAGCCTTCATGCCCAGTGGTTACTTAGGTTTTCCAATTGTGTTTAATATTCAAGTATCACCTCTCAAGGACCGGGAGATATTGCATTCGAATCTCACGTAATGATATAATTGTTCGGGTTGGAACAAACCCAGTTGTGTGTGTGAGTGGTGTGCAGGAGCTGTTGGTTGGTGCAGGGAGGGCCAAGCCTGCAGCCCAGCAAAAGGCACATGGCCTGCAGCCCTGGTCCACAGGAAGCACATGGTTACCTTCTTTTGGGTAACTTAAAACCAGCGGGCTGTGTTTGACTAAGCTTATGAATGCTTCTGTCTTGGTTGTAAGTCACCCTTGAAAACTCTTACCAAAATTTTTATCTTCTCAGTACATTAAAAGAAATCTATTGGGAAAGCATGTCACCATTTCCTCTTTACGTGACTTCAAGATAATAATGAACTAAAGTCTTTGCAAAAGTTCAGTCAAGCAAAACCCTTTGAAGCCTTAAATATATTTTTTAAAGTAATACACCCAGTATTGCTAGTGCTAGTGGCTTTGAAACTGGGGATTTACAAGGACAAAGAAATGGTCTGAGTTTTTGGTAACAACCAGCTCTAGTATACTTGAAGATGCTCATAAAGAATGTTAATTGTTGAAGAGATGTTAGAAGTCCACTTCTTTCACCACTACTGTGCAGTTGTATTAGATAGTACAACAGTTGAGAGAAATAAAATAGAAATATATCCTTGATCACAAAAACATTGTCAATCCACAGATATTTTTAAATGAAAAGCTTATTGTTGAAATACCTTATTAACAATTTTTATTTTTAAAATCTTCTGATTAATATAGGACCGAAATCTAAAGAAAACTGAATTTAGTTACAGAAATTTGTGTGCTTTAAACTGAGACCCAAATTTAGATTTCTTCAATTTCTCAAAAAGCTGATTTATTGCCCCAAATTCAAAAGGTCAAAGAATTGCAAAAATATTTTTTGATTTCCTTAGTCATATAAACTTCTAATAAAAGTATTTTCGATACTGATATGCAAAGACTAATGCTTATCTCCAGAGAAATGTTAAGATACCAAAGAAAAAAGCTATATTGTTACAGTACCTTTTGCTACACTAATGCCTAGCAGAATAGATACTTATATTTAATAAATAAACTTCTGAAAGCTGTTGCTTAAAAATATTTTCAGGATGATGTTAGGATATTCTTCCACATGCTTTTACAACTCATCGCTTTCACAATTCCTTTCACTGCTAATGAACTTTGCTTGAGAAGCACTTGTGGAGGCATTGTGCACTACACAACAGAAGGACATTGTCAGATAGTGGAGGAAAAAGATCAAAGTAGAACTGGGGTTTGTATAAGATTGAGATCTTTACAGTTTAAGTGATGGCTTGAGACTGGAATAAGAGCATTTGGACTGTAGAGTTAATGTCATTGGAACCCTTGTTTCTGCAAAGAGAATTGTTTGTTTGGGTATACTAACGCATTTGTTATGGCATCTGAGGTACCCTAGCTGAGCTAAAACTGTTTCAGCTGTCCTAACAAGGATTTCCAAATGGCACCTTTTCAAATTCTTTTTTCCTAAAGGGGAATTGCTGCTTTAGTTGTGCCAGGAATTCTTATTTTCAGCAATTTCCCCTGATCTCTACATTAAAATATTCACTTTGATCTAATGTATCTAATGGAAGGATGATTATGAGATTGCTAAGTGAGATAATTTACAAAAAGCTAGTACTTTCTCATCATATCCACCATTTAGGAACCTAGAAACCTTAGCCAAGTACTTCAGTATTCAGTACATCCTCTCCTCCAGGCTTGCTCCTTGTGACTGTTTGGAGGCCATTCTGAAACTGGGCTTTTGTTAGAATGCAATAAATGTAAGCAAAAGCCTTAAAAATATGAAATAGTTGCACCCTGATGCAGCTGATGCCGGTAATGTTGATGCTGAAGGATACAGCCTGTCTGCTCATCAGTGGATATTACATTCAGACAACTAATGATTTAAGTGTCTTAATAGACACCAAATAGAAACTTCATTAGTTTTATAAAAATGGAAGAAAGGAATGAGAAAGTAGCATGCAATGTGTTGTAACACTTTATTCTTGAATTCTTGCCTACACCACTGTTTATGTCTGTGATTCCATTTTCAATCAACCTTTTTTGTTGTGTAGTTTTTTGGGTTTTTTTAATGGAAACAGAAAAACTGATGTCTGACCAAGGCTGCTCTGGCAGCCTCTGAGCTTGACTGTGCTTTAATTCAGTATGCAACAGCAGGTGTCCAACAGTCAATTCTTGATGCTTGTATATTGTGTTTCATCTGCTGTCAACCTCAGAGCTAAAAAGTGATGTCCCTCCGTTCAGGTTTTATATCTATGCGGAAGAACAGAAGTGTGAACTGCAAGTGCATCTGGTACAGTCCCATATGACATAGCTTTGATTGGGTTAGTTTCCATTTCCAGCTTTCAGCACCAATTGTAACCTCCCAGTATGAGGGAAGGTTCATGCTACTCCTGTGGAAGAGGAAGTTGCTCTGGGCCTGAGGTCATCACAGTCTCTTACTCTGAAGTTGAGGTCTTGTTGCATCAATAGAACATACCTGTTTTTCCCCAAAGCTGCACAGTCCAAGTGGCTTCTTACCTAGGTGCTCACTCATTTTAAGGCAGCAGAAGATGGCTGTCAGGTAGCACTGTGAAGAGGCAATGTTATATTTTTTTATTGTTTGTTTGGTTTTTTTTCTCCTTTCATTATGTGATCTGACTTGCAGGTTGTCAACATCTCTCTTTTACAGTGTGTGGGTAACAGCAAAAGTGCAGAAAGGGTGGCTATGAATAATTTTACACCTAATTGTACTGTGATGCTTCTGGAGTGTGTCTTTGATATTTGTGTTTTTTGTGTTGTGTGCTTTTAACTGAAGGAAATTTTCTCACTCCAAGACAGAAGAGCGACTGCTCTGTCCTCAAGACTCTGAGGACTCACCCTGCAACTCCTGAAGATAATGCCATTATACTTTCTTTCTTTCTTTCTTTTTTTTTTTCCCCCATAACCTAAAATAAATTATTATAAGGAAAGAAATAATAGTTTTATTTTGATTTTCTGCATGGGAGTATCAAACACATAATTAACTGTGGACATGTTAGAATTGTTTGATGTTGATCTGTCCATAAAAAAAATCTGTCCAGAACGTTGACTTTAGGGAGGAGCAGCAAGAGAGAAATCAGGTACTCTCAGTTAAAGATACTTTTAAATAAAGCTTTTATGACTTCTCTTGTAAGCATATCATCGCCACTTATCTGGATTTGTTGAGTTTACTGGAAATTAGTAATTGTTGAGTAATGGTGAAAAGGTGTCTTTCTGCTTTTATAATAAGACCAGTAGCAGATATTTAGAATACACACATCCCCTTATCATGCTGCAATGTCATTGTCATTTTTATCATAAAAGAATTATGTATCTCTGTATGTGAAAAATGTATTCTAGAACTACTCTGAATTAGTTTTTAATGTACTGTGACCTTGAATTGCCCCAGGATATTAATGCTAAATGATTACTTCTGAATGCTTTTTGAATAGCTGCACAGAGCAATTAAATGCACCATACATCACACATGACATAGTTAAATGCCTCTTTTGGTCAAGGAACCTAAACAGGTCTTTCAAATGATGGTAATTCCATATTACTAATGATAAAAAAAAAGTAATTTAGTATTAAGATAAGCATAACCTGGAAGTGGTTGTAATTTTGCCTGAGATGGAACAATAAAAAATATTTTATTTATGGTGATCTACAAGGAAGATCACTATAAAACCAATGCCTCATCACCCTGCATTTTCTCTCTAAACAAAGGGAGCAATAGTAATAAATCCTTCACTTTTTGACAAGTTACTAATTTTTTTTTCCTGTAAAATAAAAGAATAATGAATATGGCTCATAAAATGGGTATAAAATGTGGACACTGCTATTATGTATGGTATATTGCACAGCAGTTGATTTTAGAGTATGGAACAACATAAATCTGATCTTTACAAAATCTTCCTGTAAAATTAGTGAAGTTCAGAAGATCACAGGTGCCAGGATTGCTCTAGCAACCAAAAGAAAAACAACCTTTTGGTTGGGTCACTGATTCAAATCTGACCTGGTGTGTTTTGTTAAAATGTTTTGATTACTTGAAATATGTGCTACTTCAGATTTGGTGGCAGTTTTGGCCTAGGTCATAGCAGACATATCACCCCTCTTGATATACCTCAGTGGGTATAGATGTTGAGCATGACTATTTTGATATGTCCTCAATAAAGATCAGCACAATTGCTTATATGACACATCAGACACTGGTGAAAAGTGCTTGATACACTCAACTTTCAAACTGCACCTCAATCCATGCTGCAGACCATTTCCTCATCTCCAGCCTGGTTCCTGGCAGGAACTCCTCCCCTAAACTAAGCTGCAGCATACCCATCCCTCTTTCCCTTCCCAGCTTCCCCTCCAGGCTCTGATGAGGTTGAGACATCATTATTAACACAGAATTAACAAGGTTGTAAAAGACCATAGAGATCATCGAGTTCAACCTTTTACCTGACTTAACAACATATCCAACACCAATCCATCATCTAAACCATCTAGACCATCTAAACCATCTAAATCATGTCACTAAGTTCATCATCCAACCTGTCCTTAAACACATCCGTGGACGGTGACTCCACCACATCCCTGGGAAGTCCATTCCAATGGGAAATCACTCTCTGCGAGAAAAAATTTCTCCTGATATCCAACCTAAACCTCCCCTGATGCAACCTGTGACCTCTCATCCTGTCACTGGGAGCCTGACAGAAGAGACTACCCTCC
>VXBA01004673.1:0-18180 GCA_013399895.1 Serilophus lunatus
GAAGTCCACTTTTCTTGGAATATGCTACACTCGGAGTCAATTTCTCTTTTTTTTTACATGATGGTGCATGCACTTCCCACTGGTGCTTGCTTCCTTGTCCTGCTTGGCAGCTGGAGGGAGGGATAAGATATCTACTCTGAAGAAATCTGTAGAGAGGTTTTGATTGGAAAAATGTATGTGGATTGTCCTTCAACATCACACTAAATGTTGCCAGACTTGTAGTTTAAAAAGAAACCTCCATAAATTATTACTTAGGTATGCACAGGTAGATGGCCAGGGATATCTCTTTGATAACATATCAGACCTATCACTTGCAAAATGAGCAGCACCTGCTTGAATACTCCTTAACAGCTCATAAACATTGGAGCCACTGGACAGTATAAGCAGATCATTCTTCTCCCTGCTTGCTATAAGGGAGTTCAGTTACTTCTCTGGAATTCTGCAGGACAGTGTTTATAACTAGTTGGGCTGCTTCAGAACTGTCTCAGTGCTCACTCATGTTGGTCGCTTGACCTTCTAATACTATGTGGTCAAATACAACCTCCTCCAGAAATCCCCTCTTAGGTGCTAAAATATGCAATTTTCCTTCAAAACTCTTGGATTTACTCTTGAGAAATTAAGTATCTGAAGCTTTCCAAAGACACAAACCAGGCAACTGAAAGCAATTCCAAGAAATGAATGATAGGAACTGTAGTGCAGTCTCCCAATCTTGGATATGTCTTTTAACAGCTATAGCTCTTCAAAGGTTCTAAATTTCAGCCTGTGAGCTTGGCTACTGAAAAGTACGGTGGTTTACAGGTGACAAAACAAGTAACAGATTTGGTCCAACAAGCAATATGAGAAAGTCATTAGGTTATTCATTTTCCCAAGCATTCCACTAGCGTTTCAATAGTTTGTGCACGTTATAAAATCATGGAATCATAGAATATGTTGATTTGGAAGTGACCTTTAAGGATCATTGAGTTCATTCAAAATACTAGTCACTTTAGTTTGGAAAAATTCTGCCTGCTTCCTATGTTTCTGTGTTTAAAGGACTGAAATATCCCTGCATACAAAATATGCAGATTAGCTCTATCTGTACTGTATAAAATGTGATGATTCTACTGCAAAACAGTTGTATTGTCTGCCTTGGGCTTTGGCCTAAGCCATAACTGTTCGCAGAATTATGGCAGTTAGGCCCCAATTCAGAATTTGTTCCTTACTGAGGGAAAGATTTAAGCCACTGAACTCTAAAGGATTAAGCGTGGGCTGAAAATAGAGCTGTTGGTTAAGTAGTTTCCTGAAGGAAGCCTTTATGCAATCCTCTGCTGTTCTGCTTTTATTCTTCCAACAAACAATTTTATCTCGTGGTCACATTCTAACAAAGAATAATACTAATACATTTTTAATGTTCAGATTATCTGGATTCTCTGTGACCCAGTTCAGTTGATTCTTTACATGAAACAGGACATTATGCTTTCAGTTGCTTTTCCTTCAGTTCAGTTGCTTTATTTTTAATCATTCATTAAAATTTAAATGAGAAATTAATAATTATCTCATGTTGAAGTCCTGTTTTGTATGAATGAAAATCAGTGGTAGAGTGTTTATTAAATTAAATGGAACAGTATCTGATACTTTATATGTACTGATCTAGTAAGATAAGATCTTATTTTTTTTGTATTTAGAGAGTTCAGCATATCCTTCCTTACAGTATCCCTAGAACTGATAAAATCAGGCAGCATGATATGAAATGTCAAGATGTTCATTGACTTTCAAGAGGAAAAGAGTGAGAGATACAAAATCTTCTGTGTATTGTGTGTTTTTGTCCAAGGGTTGAGTCCATGTTAACAAGCAGTGTGGTGCAACATAGGGAAATCTGTAAAACAGAATAGTTTGTGAAAATAAAGTGTGAAGTCCTCACAACTTATTTTTCAAGGTTTTTATTTCTATCTGTCATGATATTAATTCATGGGCTTAATACATGTCTGTAAGGTAACGATAGCATGCTGAATTTATACTAATTAAATTGATTATATTAATTATTATAAACTTTCCATATATATAGTCCTTTAGACTAAAGGACCTTTATACCTTGGACTGAGTGTAGGATTAAGTCTGTTTACAGCTGCACCTACTCTTCCCTTGAAGAGGAATTTGGAAAGCAAAGGTGTTATTCCTTTTTCATGTCTCATCTCTGTATAAATTTTTCTAGCTTGATTATGGCAAAATTTTGTATGCTTAATTCCATGTAGCAAGTAATGGAGTAAACCTTGCCATCAATCTTTCTTAAGTTGTGCTTTTACATTGTATTAAAAGCACTGCTGACAGTTATACTTTAAGTTACCTAAATAATTTCTTTTTGACAAATTAGTCTAGTTGGCAGGATTTATGATTTATTTCACAACAAAGTCTGGGTAATTAAAGTCACTCATGAAGATCAGGCTTTCTTTGCCTGAGACTTCCTTGAGCATCTGAAGTAAGGTTTCATTAGTCTAATACACTTTGTGTAAATTTATTTAATTAAAAAACAAAACTTAGAACCTGCAAAAAGTTGGAAGAGCTGAAGGGTGTGGGGGAGATAGAGATATGATTCCTGTCATCATTCCTCTCCTATTTTTATTAGTCACATAACAGTTGAAAGACATGCTTAAACAAGCATGTTGCCTCGTGGGACATACCATCTTGACGGAAGAAGGCATATGCCCAAAACAGCTTGAAATTTATCTAAAAACAGGATGCAAGAAGAAAGATAATATGTTTTGAACATGGATCTTAAAAATGTACTTGAAGTCTTACCAGCATTAACAGCTTTACTCATTCATTTGGACTAAAGTTCAGATTATATATCTTAGTGTGAAAGTGATCTCACAAGGTATCACAGAATCATGGAAAAGTTGGAAGGGACCCACAAGAATCATCAAAGTTGAACTCGGCTGTGCACAGGACAACCCCAAGAATCACACCATATGCCTAAGTGTGTTGTCCAAACACTTCTTGAACTATTTCAGACCTGGTGCTTGGTGCTGTGGTAGAAGAAGGACGTAAAAGCATTAAGAGTAACAACACTAGAGTGACTCTAGACATGTTGGTATACTGCAGTAGATATGAGAACATTTGTTTTGACTCACAAATAAACCATCTTTCTTAGAGTTCAGGAGTACTAGGAGAGGATGTCCATTTCCACAAGATATACTGCATTATTTCGTCTGGATAGGTTATTTCACACCACTGGCAACTCAGGGACTGTTTCTCTAAGCTTTGCTGGGCTATGTGAAGTATTTGGGCTAGCTCAGAATAGCTCAAAGGGATTCTGTTCTCTCATTTTGATTTGCCTTTTTTTTTTTCCCCAAACGTTACTCAAACATTTTGAGTGTTTTCCTTGTCTTTAAACATACGAGACCACTTGATAAGTTCTCAGTTCTCCAAGTCTCACATATATGTAATTGAATGATAGAAATTTATGGCAATTAATGTATTATTGCCTCTTATCTATTCTTTCACACTCAAGGAACCTCGAATAGGTATTAGTGCCTGTCTATTGACAACAAATCAAATACTTTTTCTTACCAGTGTAAAATTTTGTTGTATGATTCATTCCCCAAATCCTTGAAAGTCTTGTATTTGCTACCAAATATTGTGATATGTTTTTTTGATTTTATATGTTCTCCTAGAATCATGAAGAAATCAAGATTTGTCTACATAGAGCAAATATTTGTGAAGAGAGATCATAAAATGTAGCAAATGGTGGATTAGTAGCAAGTACTGACCAATGATGCACTTGAATAAAGTTTCTTTTTTTTTTTTAATTGATTAAAAGTAAGTAGTTGACTATATTTAATCGACCATGTTAATTACCGCATCTCTGAAATTTATTGAACAATTAAAATGAAGCACTAGAGACCTGTAACACCATAGGGAACAATCCTACAGTGAGTGTTGCATGAAGGGAAATTAAATGACCTAATACCACTGAGTCTGTTCCACCTGATAATTCCATGTCTATTAACAGAGTGTGAGTCTAAACTTCATTCTGTGTTTTGCTACTGCATTAGCCACCATCTCCAAGGATCTGACCTTTTTATTTCCTTTTAGTTACTGGCAGAACTCTCATAGTCAGTAATGTGCATTGGATCAGGCATCCCAAATCACCCAAAAGACTGGCTTTCTGGCCTAAAATAATGGAAGTCTACCAAACTGATTTGTCACCTTTGCCTGATGTTCACACATACTAATGAGTTCTGAAAATGTTAATTTGCTTTGTGCCCAGATCAAATACACTGCTCTGTCAGAATAAAATAAGTTCAGAGCCAACAAATTTGCATGAGTGTAGTTTATTCTGAAAATATTTACATGTCATTAATATATTAACATAATATGACATTCAGAGCATATTTAACTGTGGCTGTGATGCTCCTGATTAGGAACAGTGGGCAGTGGAAAGATCATAGCTTTTCTGTGGGGTTTTTTATACTTCCATGGATTGACACCTTCTACTGAAGTAACAGTTGGCCATCTTAATGCTTTAAGATATTATTTTACTGTGGTATCAACTACTCTTACTGAGGATTGATAGTTTTGAGTTACTGGAAACATGAAACTGGTTTCACCTGTCCAAACACAAGTGTCCACTGCCACTCCAACTTCTCTGCATCTTGCCTGCCCTCTAGCTCTCATTTGATAAGAGAATGTGTGTATCTAACAACCCAACATAAACAAATTGGGTATTACAAAAAACTTCAAATAGGCATCCCTTCCTGTAACTGATAACAGAAGACTCCTGGGTCTTCCCTGTCTATAAGGTAAGGATGAACACCTTGTTCATAAGTAGATAGCAATGTATCCACATCAAAAGTTCAGGTCTTAATCTGGACTTGCATCCTACTCATGTTTGTATATTGGAATGCTCTGGAGATTCCTCAACTTTCTTTTGAGTGCCAAGACTATAAAGCATAAACAGTTAGAGCAAGTAAAATCTTCCTTTTGCAGAAACCTTCAGGCAGATGTCTATTGGATTTTCTCAAAATAGAAAATGGGGAATTTTTTTTTATAGTTTTATGGAGAAAAAAAGACTGTGCTGCTTCTCATCAAAACGACAGGGAGAATTTGCTTGAATGACACAGCCTAACATTTTTTTTTTTTTTGCTACATTTGCTATGGAGAGGCATTTTTATGTCATAGTTTGAGTGGCTTTTTTTAACCCAGTGCAAGGCTATCACCTCGTTATACAATTGAGGAGTTTCACCATACTTCAGTTGGCCAAGTATCGGATTCGAGAAGCCATTACACTAATCCTGCAAAACAGATTCTTCTGTCCATTAAGGCTTTTTATTGGCATTAAATAGCACTTTTCTGTTTGTATTTCAAGAAGTATTTGACTGACTAACAACTGCTTTTCATTTCCATAAGTGAGGAGTCAGTGAAAATAATGGAAAGATCAGACTCTTGCACTTGGCAGTGAAGACACAGCTTCCCCTAACTCCTGCAGAAGCCTGGTCCACAAATTAAGGCTTTTTATTGGCAAATCCTGAAACTTAATCATTTCAAGCTGGATGGGAGAAGTGCCCATTAAAGCAGATCACACCTTTCATAGCAGGGAGGGAATGAAAGTGATCTTGAGCAGGTCAGTCTCAGCTGACTCACCTGTTTTCAAATTTAACTGAGGCTAGGATCTGATGGGCAAATCAAACAGGCTCTGTGCGCATGAATTGCATCAGGGGGTATGCCCTTATGGGATTTCAGTGACTAAAATGAACTAGAGGAGGAATTTAGCAAAGTAGCTTTGTGGGCAGTCAAAACTATCTGCCTCTGCTATTTCACAAACTTTGTGAACAGGGCATTCAGGTAGGAGGCTATTTTTCATCTTTAGCCTTAAGTCAGACCTGCTGCTCAGTGAGTGGAGCTGGCATTTTTCAAGTGTAGACTTTCTGGAAGGCAATGAGTAATTGTGTTTCTCTTGACTGAACAAGATTTTGAGTAGCAGTGGGCTGCCTGGCAACACGACTGCTCCGAGCTGGCTGCATGATGTCAACCAAGGCTATGTGTGACATCACCCAGCAGCTGCCAGCCGGGAGCTGATTACAGCCATATGATGATCACCCGTTTGGATTCACACGCAAACAGCTCATTCATGCTCAGCTGCTGCTTTCTTCCCCGGGAAACAAAAAGGCTCTTTTGTACAATGATGGCACAGGGAATATCATCAAGCTGTAAAAAAGAAAAGAAAAAAAGAAAAAAAAAAAAGAACATTTAGCTCCATCGCGGTTTTGAACAATGGTTTGGAAAATTGCTTCCCTTAAGGTGCAGATAAAAATACATTGCCAAAGACATGATGAGGGAGCCCGTCTTAGTGCTACTGACTGCCAAGAGGTGCTTCATAAAGTCTCCTATACATTATAGATAGAGTGGCTAAGGGCAGGTGGAAAGGGAAAAGAATCATTATGCCTTGTTTTAAGCTGCCTGACCTCAAAATGTAGCAGAGCAATTAGAGCTGAGGCTCAGACATAGCAACAAACCAGAGTATGTGATTGTCACTAACACTGTGGTGGTTGCAGTTAAAATCCACTCCAAACATAAAGATGCTCATGACCATGAAGAATTAGGTTTGTATTCCACATGGAATTCATGACAATGGAATTTTAAGGTGTTTGTTTATTTATTTTTATTTCACAGGACTGGAATAATACATTCTGGAATAAACACAGTTACAGCATAATTAGCATAATAGACCACACTACCTTGATGATCTTTAAGGTTTCTAATCCAAACCACCAGGATTCTATGATCTTTTTTTCCCCAAAAAGGGGACCCCTAGAGGTGTGTATTGTTCATTAGAGGTCACCACTAATATCTGGGGCTCTGTTACTTTTTTTTTCACAGAACTGTTACTCAGTTTCATTAAAGCCAGTGTACAAATTCTTCATTAAAATTTTTGCTGATCTCTGTAATGCTATTTTTAACTTTCTGGTTATAACATGTGTATATTTATGTATACTTGTATGAGCAAGGAGATCTCTCTACTTTATTTTTAGTTTTCTTGCAATTTTACTTCTATATGTTTGCACCAAAGAAGACCATTTGCATATTAGATAGACTTTAACCATCATCATCTCTGTTTTATTTCACTATTTATTCATTTGAATTACCATTTTATTTTTAAATCTCCTAATGAAAAATGTAAAATTAATTTTTCCTCAATTCAGTTTATTTTTTTTTGCTTTATCTTAGCTTTTCCCCCTACTCCCCTCCACCCCCCTTTTTATTGTTTCAACGTCAAGACTCATGATCATTCAACTTGAGCTCCTAGCTGAAAAAAACCCAACAAATACAAAGACATTTCAACATCAGATGCATGAGACTAATGTGACAGGAAAAGAAAAACACTAAAAATTTCAAGCATGATAATAATGACAAAACATTAGACATTCATTCCAGAATTTTTGTTATGTTCAGATGTCTTGTGCCCATTTTCTTTTAACCTGTCACTGGGTGCCACTGAGAAAAGTCCACCTCTCTTTGCTTCACTCCCTCCTGCATGATATTTATCCACACAAGTGAGATTCCCCACCATGTCCACAGCCTCTTCTTCAGACTGAACAGTCCCAGCTCTTCCAGCCTCTCTCCTTATGCAAAAGGTGTTCCAATCCCTTCATCATTCTCGAGGCCCTTCTCTGGGGTCACTTCACTAAGTTGGTAGAGACAGAGTCATCACTCCTCGACATACATGTATGCACATGTATGGTTGCATATAAACATAGGTATGTTCTGCAGAAATGCCATGAAATGCCTTTGTCCTGGTCTTCTGAAACCTTTTGGGACAGGAGGCAGGGGAAGCCATTCAAGTGCCTTGAGCAATACCAGTGCTATTATGGTTAGCAGAGGAAGCCTGTCCACACCATACTGAAACAGTTCTGGATTTGTTGATGCAGGCTCAGGTATTCAAGCCTAGCTGTGGACTGAGATAAAGACACTTTAATAGTAAAGCAAAAGCTGTGTGTGCAACCAAACAAAAGTAGGGAATTAACTCACTTCTCATGTACAAGAAAACAAGGTTCTATCATGGCTAATGGTTACTAAGGAGGACAGACACCACAGACCTATTTGTTACCCTCTTCCTCCATCTTCCACCAGTTTATATGCTGAGCATGATGCCACATGGGGTATCCCTTAGGTCAGTTGGGGGCAGCTGTACCAGCTGTGTCCCCTCCCAGCTCCTTGTGCACCCACAGCCTCCTCTCTGCCAGAAGAGTGAGTAGCAGAAAAGCCCCTGATGCTGTATAAGTTCTGCTTACCAACAACTAAAACATTACCATGTTATCAATGTTGTTTTGGTCATAAATCCAAAACATACCTTCACATAAGCTGCTGTGAATTAACTCCATCCCAGACAAAGCCATTGGAGACCAACATTATGACTGAATCTTAAAGGTACCATCTCTATACCTTTTATAATTAACAAGGTCAAGAGTGAACACACTTTGAAATACAGATGTGAAATACAGTAGCATTATCTACAGGGATAGATAAACAATCAGGCTTGTAATTTTCACACTGAGGGAGCTAGCGAATGCCAGTTCAGTCTAGGTGAGATTAAGGATCTTCATGAACACTTACCTTTACTAAGTGTAATGGAAAGAAAAGGTTTCTGAGCATGAGAAAGCAGTCAGGACCACTAAGATTCCTATCTGCCACATTTGACAGTGTATTGGGGCAGTATAGGGAGGTTTGAGAAGCTCAGTGAAGAGCAAAGCATTTAGCACTAAACTTTGAGAAAATGTACGGCAGATAAACACTAAGTGAGATGAAGAATAGTTGGAAGCCAACAACTACTATTTTTGATGTTAGAGAGATATAATAAAGGATCAATCAGAAAAACTTGCCAGTTACTTCCATGCCCGTAATAGTAAAAACACTGGCAATGGTACACTGATAATGGCATTTTGATTGCCTGCATTCTCATGAAGTTCTTCAGCTTTCAGTGAACCACCATCAAGTCCATGGAGATAAAGGTGAGATTGCTTTCCAGGTAGTGGTTGTGGTTATGAAGAACCATGAGGAAAGCTCTTCCTGCTATAGTCAGATCTCAAAATTATGACAGCTTCAAGCACTTTGTGTAGTCAGTATTGAAGGACCGAGAGCCTCTGTCATTTAAGTCTTTCAGGATATTGTGTCAAAAAGAATAATAGAACAGGTTTCTTTGTCATTAACAGATGATGGTCACAGTAACCCCAGGACTGTGACAATGTTTATCTTTGCAGGGTGCTTCAGGCAAAGCTTATTTACAGCCATATATAAATATTGTTCTTAACACAAGTACATGTTCAAACAACTTGAGTTAATTTATCTAAGTATTTACCTCCCATAATATCTTTTCTTCAGTGATTGACTTAAATTCTTATATTTATTACCCCGGGATCTTAAAGCTTCTTGAAGAGGAATCAAGGTTTTTCTTAGAAACATAGAATGGCCTGGGTAGGAAAGACTCTTAAAAATCATCTCATTCTAATCTCCCTGCTGTGGTCAGGGACATGGCCACCTTCTACTAAACCAGATTGCTCAGAGCTCCATCCAACCTTGCCTTGAAGATTTCCAGGGATGGGCCATTCAAAACTTCTCTGAGCAGTGTTTTCCAGTGCCTCACCACTCTCACAGTAAAGAATTTCTTTCTAATATCTCATCTAAACGTACCCTCTGTCAGTTTGAAGCCATTTCCCCTTGTCCTGTCTTTCATTCCTCTGGAAAATAGTTGCTCTCTGCCTTTCTTGTAGGCTCCCTATAAGTACCCAAAGGCCACAATTAGACCATCCCATTTTTCCAGGATGAACAACCCGAGTTCTCCCAGTCTTTCTTCATAGGAGAGGTATTCCATCCTAGTAATCAACTTAGTGGTTCTCTTCATTATATTAATGCAGACAGTAGGATGAAATGGTTAAATTCACTGCACTAGCAATTAAGGCATCATTCTTGTGACAAAACAGTTTGGTCCTTTTCCAAATAATTTATGCTTGTTCCATCTCTATTTCAGAAAATTTCACAAATAGTCATTTCATAATGGCATCATTAGTCTGTAAAGGATGATAAAAGGAAATAATCACAGTGTGTTTTAAGCATTCATCTTCTCTGTCCTGTAGAGGAGACAGCTGTCATGGAAGGTTTTGATAAATAATGCAACCTAACAAATTAAAGAACCCCACAAACATTAGTTACAAGCCATTGTCAAGTAAATAATCCATTTGTTTCATAAATATTGTCCTAATTGTCAAAAGGCAGCATGAGGCACAAGCCAATGTGATTACATAAAAACGTAAACAAGAATATAAAAGATTGATCAAAAACATTTTAAAGTTACTCAGAATCTAATAATTTGTGGATATAACTTAGTCTGGAAGAAGTGAAAATAACAAAGGAATGATCTAGAGAAGAAAAATATAGTGATCTTTGAATGGAAAGATGCTGAAAAAAGAAGTGATTTCATGCTATGGAAAGTAAACAACAGTGAAATGAAAGATGAATTCTCTTAACAATATTTATAAGGAATTAGAGACAGAAAACAAATGAAAAAAACATATTAAATAAGTAATTACTATCAGCTAACATAATTTGGTAAAGGAGTGAAGAATTGCATAGTCACTTTTCCACTTTTTGGAAGTATGGGATCCTTTAAGAATGCTAAAATGACAAGACATAGAACGACTGAAATCTTTTAAGGAAATGGACCTTAATAAAAACTGGAATACTGGATTAAACACAGAACTACATATTCTATGCATTCATGTCTATCCATTCATGTCAAAAATCTATGGAACGAGTCAGCTACTTAAACTGTTCAAAATGGAGAGATGGGAATATGAAATGGGGGACCTCTAGTTCTTCCTGATGGAGATTACTGCAGAAATTATGTAGAAGAATATTTTAAAATATAATGCTGATTGACTTGCATGACAACTAAAAGGTCATTGGTAACAATACAATACTTTGGGGGTTATTTGACATTTATTAGATGGTAAGATATTTATATTTTTATCTATTTTATTTCTGTGATGAAAAAAACAGTACTGGGCTCTATACTCAGCAGCTATCAAATAAAGTGCAGACTTGCTGTGGGATATAGGACCAGTAAAGTAATGTCTGTGTGTGAGACTTTGACTTGACTGGTGTTCAAGCATGCCTTAACAGTGAGTTCAGATAGGTTTTAGTTTCTGCCCTAATTCTCTTTCCTCCTTTTGCAGTATGGTTCTTGCAACATGGACTGCCTGTTCCTGTGCAAAGCATATTAGCACTCAGCTACTGATTTCCTGAATGCTACTGAATTCAAATAATTAATCATAGCAAAACGATATCCAAAAAGTTAATGAGGAAGAAAGGCTGAATCATACAAGCTGATAGGAAACTTTCTTATGAATTAAAATTGCTGAAAAGAGGCCAAACACAAATAGGGAAGGGAAGAGGGAAAAAAAAAAAAAAAAAAAAAAAAAAGGGGGGGGGAGAAATATTGAAAGTGTTCTTTAAATATGCCACAAAATATATGGTTCCCAAAGAGAAAATCAAGAGAATGCTATCTTAGTGTGCTATGGGAGGGTAGTATAACTCTTAAGAGGTGGCATTATTGCTGTGAAAGGCATTTGGTATCCCTCATCCAGAGTACTTTCTGCAGCTTTATTGCAATACCTCAGCAAGAACATAATTGCCCTTCAGTTTGGAAGAAGCAGAGCAGCAAGAATAATATCCTTGGAGATGTGTCATAGAGAAAGGTTAAAGGAATTTGGTTCAGTGCAATATAAGAAGAGACACTTTGTAACAAATTAATTGAAGTTTCTGGGGCTATTAACAAGCTACCAGGCATGTTTTGAGAACAGAAAAATCACTGAAAAATCAAGCTCCTTAGAATGGCTGAATATAATACTTAGGCTGTTAAAAAACACAACAGACAGGCGACCAGATGCTCATCTGGGGAAGCTTGAGGTCAGGCTACGAACTGCATCAAATTACACTAACTTACACCTGCTGAGGATCTATATTGAAATTAATTTGCCCTTAGAACATTCCTGTTCATATTAAACCTTTTCATTTTGGTAAGTACAGTAACTTACTAAAATGGTTAAATAATTCCTTCAGAATGACACACTGAGTGAATATCAAGAGACTTTTTCTTTTGTTTCGTTTTATTTCTCCCTTGGTGTCATGTTTCCTTTTCTCCTGCTTTCATTCAAAGCTCTCCTAAGAAGTGCAGTCGAGAGAGATCAGAATAGGGTACTTTGATCAATCAGGTTTTAGACAGAAGTTTTGCAAAGACTTTTTTCCTCTCCATGAAACAGTTTAAGTGTATTGGGATCTTCTCAATGTCAAGTTTAATTTAATTTATTTTCTTGTTGTACTGAAGTACTTGCATGGGGAAAAATATTTACTTTGGAAAGATACTTCCCTTAGATCACATTTTAAACTGCATTCTTATTTGACATGTTTTCAAAACTTAAGGTTAATTTAGGCTGGCATGTACTTATTTACAAAATAAGGCCTCTGCAGTTTCAATATAATATATCTGCTAGTGGTTAAACTTGATGGGAAGATTCTCTATCACCTGTAATTTGAAAGAGTTACTATATGATAATGACTGTGTTTCTTCTCAGGGAATGTCCTTGGTTAGGCCTGGACTTAGACCAACTTGCTGGTATTTTGTCTAATAAGTCCTGAACTGAATGGAAGTTGAGAAAGTACAAAAGTGTGGAAAAGGAAAAAAATGCCATGAGAGCAGCCCATGATTACACTAGAAGAAAACAAAGAGAATACACACAATAAATTCCAGCAAGAATCTGAAAAATCGTTCTGGCAGCCTGAGTTGTTTCAAGTCACCCGGGGCAAATTAGTTGATCATGTAGTTGTATTCTGTTATTTCTAACCAGAACTAGATATGAACTCTCAGTAAATTATGATAGAAATGAGTCCAAGGCAGCACTGGGTCATATAAATCAGTTTCTATATATTGTAAAGAGTGGACCATGTATCATAGTCTATATCTACTGACGCTAGATCAACACACTCCAGGTGCCCTGGGCTTTATAGTTCAGGTGAAAGATTAAGACTTAATTTAGTGGACAGATGTTTAAATTCTGCAGGACATACAGTCCAGGACATTTCCAAATCTCATTGTCACTATTCTAGAAAAATACAGCAGTCATCATCACTGCTGACTATTACCAGAAAAGTTAGACTGGATCTTTGATTAAACTTAGGATCTCAGTGTGGATGTCCAGAGGACATGTAAGATCATCCTGGCTCGGGTGGTTTAGCATTGGCTAAAGGCCATTTCAGCCAAACATTGGGGATCAATGCAAGGATTAGCTGAAGTCATTTGATCTGTTCAAACTGGAAAAGAGGAGACTGAGGGGAGATCTCATTGTGCTCAACAGCTTCCTCACAAGGGGAAGTAGAGGGACAGGCACTGATCTCTTCTCTGCGGAGACCAGTGACAAGGGAATGGCCTGAAAGTGAGTCAGGGGAGGTTAAGGTTGGATATTAGGAAAAGATTCTTCCCTCTGAGGATGGTTGGGTACTGGAACAGGTTCTCTAGGGAAGAAGGTATGGTGCAAAGCCTTCCACAGTTCAAGAAGCATTTGGACAACATTCTCACGTACATGGTGTGACTTTTGGGGTTGTCCTATGCAGGTCCAGGACTTGGCTTTGATGATCCTCAGGAATTTCTTCTAACTCAGGATATTATATGATTCTATGAATCCATCTGAGGCTTCTCTCATTACACTGATAACTGGAAGATGCAGAGTCATGTTTTTATCTACAGTCAAATCCACATTGTCTGATTGTGTATGTAAGTAATGTACCCAATCCACGCTGTCAGTAAAAGGAAGTAGCCTCATTACTTGCCCCAGTTAAATACATTCCTGATGTCTTATTCTCTTTTTAGTGCAGCAAATGGATTTGGAATTGCACACTGTATGGCATGAGAAAGGGAGGAAGAGCTTGATCATCAAAAAGGCATTCCTATTTTTTTGCTCATTGACTGGCAATCGAAGCTCGCTTTTGTCTTAAGAGAGTTTATGTGATTTACCTTTCTCTTAAAGCATTTTCTCTTCACCAGTGAGACAATTGCACAACTGCTGCTCATTTCAAAACAGACCAAAAAGAAATTAAAAAAAATTAATTAAAAAAAAGCCCCAACCAAACCTGCACATCTTGTATGTAATTTGAAATGTTTCCTATACTCAAAAAATGAAACTAGTGATGAAGAAGGAAAACGAATTCTCTGAGATCAAATATTCACAGGCAACAATGAGCAAGACTAATTTTTTTCCTTTTTTGCCAAGTAAATAGTGCTGCGCAGACCAACCTTGCATTGCTAACCCTATGTACAAAGCTGATGTGCTAAAGGATATCTCGTTGTGAAGAAGAGCATTTAGAATACCACCTCTTGCTTTATGCAATTCAGGGAAATGCTGCAACAGGTTGTAAGAAACATAGATCAAATTGGATGAATTCTATTAGTAGTGGTGGGAAAATGGAGACAGCTTTTAAATGTGTACCAACTAAGAAAAATGTTCACTTGGATTTAATTAACTATAGTCGAACACCTGAGACATGTTTTGATCAGTTGACCTTTTTTTTTTTTTTTTAATTTTTTTGTTTCCCTCCAGTTTTGTCCTCACTTTACAGACACAAACCAAATGGAAAATGCAATGATTTCTATGTTCTTTATATTAGACGTTCATATAAAAGTGTTATATTCTCACCTTCATAAGTGATAATGGATCTAGGGTGTCAAATTTGAGGTAAAGTTTCCTGACCTTTAGAAAACTTTTTTCTTTCTTAGTATCTTGTGTTGGTTTTTTATTTTGTTTTCTTTTGTTATGTTTGTTATGTCTCCTAAAATATATTTCAAAGAAAAATCCATATATAATCTGTTATTTTTTCTAAAATCTTCTTCATCTAAAGGTATTTCTAACCATTCTTATTCACTGGATACTGTGATGATTAAAAGAATTTTTCACACCAAACTGAATCCAAGACAAAATGCTCAAAAGAGTTAAGGCAGTGAAGAAGCCATAGAAAGGAATATAAACTGACAGTAGTAGTATAATATTCCTACATATAGCCCAGATGTACACAGCCATGGTTACACACCTATTTAGATCATTTTCATGGCAGGAGACTGCAGACAAGTGGCTTTAATTTGGGTATAAATTGGAATAACTGATTTGAATCCATCACATGCATCTGCAAAAACCTTGCAGCCCAATCAAACCAGGTTCTGGTGTGAGGCCCATTTCTGTTGCTTGGAAAAAAAAGTAGTTGAGAAGTTTAGTAGACAAATTTAAATAAGGCTTAATCTAGTTATCCTCATAATCTCATTCTTTTTTCTCTTTTTTTCTCAAATCTTCATCCTCCCTTTAAGTTGTCTAGTTCTGTTGCACTAGATCCAAAATGGATAATAATTATGGAAGTGAGAGATTCCACACCTACAGTGGGGACTTCTGAGCAAACTACAAAGGATACTTAAGGTTAGTACTCCAGTGTTTAATTTTAGTGGTTTGTTAGAGAAAATGATCTGCATTCTGATGTTATCACCTATCTAGGTTTTTAAGAGTATTATCTATAAATCCATAATACTGACCCTGGAAATCTAAAATAGTTAATTGCAGATTCTGTCATCTGGATGATGCTTCTCAGGTATTTTGATGAATCTTTCCCATTACTGTTTGCCATCCTGTTGAAGCAGGTAATCCAATCAGTGCGCTTTATGATCAAGACAGAGGTGTGTGTGCGCTTCTTTTTCACCCACTGGCTAGTAATTAAAAATACTCATCTCAAATAAATGAAACACTGAATCAACTCTACCCTCCGATTTTGCATCCCAATCTCCAGCATCCCAGCTGAACACAAAGACCATTTGATCAGCAACTATGCCTAGGTATTACCTTCATAATATCTAGCTATGTTAAAAGAGTGGAGCATAAATTGAACTATGTGGAAAACAAAAGGAGGCTGAGTTTCTAATTTAATGGCAGAGAAACTCATAAAGGAAATAAAATCCTGAGCTTTGCCTGAAAGTATTTGCACTCCAATAGCCTATGAAAAGTCATTTGAGACCAGACTTAGTCATTCAGATATCAGACTCTCCAATAATTTTTTTGTTGAAGCTGTTTCTGTTTTTGTAAGTTAATAAATATTCAGCAGCTGAGACTGTGGGAAACTGTAACAGCAGCCACTTAGCGCAGAAGACTGACTCTCTGTTCTTAAACTTGTGAGAAGGGGAAGATTATTATGTGTTGATTTATTTATTCACATATGTATTTTTACAAAGTACAGTGTTTTAAATAGGAAACAAATGGGGAAAATATACTCTCAGCTACCTTATATTTTAAATGTTAGTGCATTGACTTAATGTGCTTACTCCAGCACTTCAGCATGGGCTTCCTATAAGGTCACAGCCTCTCTCAGGCATCTACCTGCTCTGGTATGGGTTTCCTCCATGGGTTGCAGGTGTGTCGCAGTTGGGGCAAGAACGACACACGGGGTTGCTAGACAAGATTGTCCAAAATGGCCACTTTATTGCTGTCGCATTTGGTATTATCCCCTTACAGAAGGCAATGCGCTTTCCTGTCATAGGACAGAAAGTCGTTTTCCACTACTGTGATTGTAGGACTATAAAAAGCAACCAGAAGGCTCACTTATCACTAGTTACAATGTTCTTGCTACAAAGTTTACCTTATACATTATCAGCAACCGACAGTTACAGCCAAGTAGCAATAGCTCTTCTGCTTTAGCTCTTCTATGGATGTGCTGAGATTCACAGTAACCCACTATTTCAAGGGTATATCTGAATATTATCCATATTAATTTAATCAATTAATGCCAGGGTGCTGCCAGGCCTGCTGCCTTCCCTGACACAGGTGGACCTCTGTTCCCCCGTGGACCACCATGGGCTGCAGGGGCACAGGTGCCTCACCATGCTCTGCACCAAGGGCTGCAAGGGAAAATTTGCTCCACACGTGGAGCATCTTCTCTCCCTTCTTCATCATCGACCTTGGTGTCTGTAGGAATGTTTCTCTCACGTATTCTCACTCCTCCTTCTCTGCCTGCTGTATTTCCTCCTTCTTAACCCCAGAGGCAGTACCGCTGTCACTGATGGGCTCAGCCTTGGCCAGCAGCAGGTCCTTCCTGGAGCTGGCTGGCACTGGCTCTGTTGAACTTGGGGGAAGATTCTGGCAGCTTCTTGCAGAAGCCACTTCTGCAGCCCTTCCACTATTCAAACCTATACTACTTCGCTAAAAGGCAGAGAGTTATTTTCTCATCTATATCTCTTCTGCCAGAAATTACTATCTTTCTCTTTTTTTTTTTTTTTTTTTTTTTTTTAAGCACTTACCTACTTAATTTCAGGGAAAGGATCACTTTATGAATCATGAGAAGACTAAACTTTGGAAGTTAAAGTCTTTTTCTATCAGAAAGTATTACTGAAATTTCTGTCTACTGAAAAACAGAAGCTGGGAATCATACCTTTCCCCTGGCACTGTATAGGACAGCTTGGGTAGGGATCATTAACTTTTGTTCCCAAGAAAATGCTTTAATCTCTACTGCAAGGGAACCATGAAATGTCTCCCTTCATTTTTTTTTTTCCTTTGAATGAGCCAAGAACTCATGTAATATTCAATAGGAAATGCTTGCTTTGGACGAGGAGAGCAAAGGATCTTAATATGTATACCTTCTACAAAATATCTACACTCGCTGAAATTTTTTTCAGCACTAGGAAAGTATCTAAGAGTTTTATTGACTCAGAAGGTCTTTTAATTTCCCCAAAAATGTTTCGGAGTTGAAAACTTCTATGAAACATTTTGTAAAGCTTACAACCAACAAAAATCAATGAGTTCATAGGTGGTCTCACTGAAGAATCGCATCAAGTCAATTTTTCACCTTGTATCAGTTTTTCAGGACACTCATTAAACTGTGCTACGTTTATTGAAAAGATATTGATCTTCACTAAATGTGTAAACAAATCCTTTGAATGTTGCTGTATTGAACAACCATGAACTCCACGGTGTGGGGGTTTGAGGAGCTTCGGGTCTCGGGGGTGGGCTTGCGCGGGTCCTTGGGCTTTGGGAAGGGAGAGAATGTGTAGGAGTGCCCACCTACCTTGTGTGTAAAATCCTGTTTTCCTTAAGAAAGGGGGGGCTGGGATCGAGGCAGTCCTCTCCTGGG
>VXBA01004679.1:0-27672 GCA_013399895.1 Serilophus lunatus
TTTAAATATTGCATTATTTTTTCTGTTTTTCGGGCACGACTACAAATAAAATATGTGCAGTGTGCATAGAAATTCGTTAATTTTTTTCCAAACTATAGTCTGGCCCCCGACAGTGTCTGAGGGACAGTGAACCGGCCTTCTGTTTAAGAAGTTTGGGGACCCCTGATTTATACCTATGACACAGATGAAAACATCTCAGAAATTCTCTTAATCTTGGATCAGGTTAAATGGAACACTGCATCTCAGTCTCATGGTTCATGTTCAGAGCTATATTACAGTAATCCTTGTTACCTCTGGGAGAAACAACATTTGTGTTGCTGTGAGAATGTTTTTTTCTGTGATACAATGCTCTTCTACTGTATTTTCTCAGTATAGCAGGGAACATGGGAAGCTTTGCAGTCCTCTACAGCCCAGAGTGTTTCAAGCAAGGAGCACACATACCAGTCACAAACATGTAAAACGTTAAAATTTCTATTCTTTTACCACTTGTAATGTGTTAAATGCTATATTTACATTTTCTTTCAATTGCTTCTAAGATTGCCTAAGCAGTAAAAATGGAGTTGTAAACACATTTATCCATACATTAACAGTTATACCCTTGAGAATATTTCAAGCAAAATTGCATTCAAATGGGCTGTTTATTTGTTTTAAGGACTTTTTAAAAAATCAACAATTAAATAGTCCATCTGTTCCCCAAACACTTCTAGTTAAACATTCGACTATACAGTTTTTAAAAGGCAATTTTGCTAAATTGAACATTCAGTGTTGCATGTGTATAAATCCTTGACTGCTACAGGGAAGCAAGAGAGTAGACAAAAGCTTGGATTTGCCAAATTAAAGTATGTTGCATATCCGTTGAATTGCAACCACTTATAGTACATTAGGTTACCCTTTTTCTCTTTCTTCTTAGAAAACTGGAAGTTAAAAATATTCTGTTCTGAAAGCTGGGTTAATCTTGCAATTATAGAACACAATGAATGGCTCTAAACTCACTGAGAGAATACTTTCAGCACATATTTGTGGAAATCACTTTTCAAAGTGTGTTTATATCCCATGGTTTTCTTTTTCCTGCATTTTAATACTGGGGTACTAACTGCTGATATACCAGTTCAAACGAGGCTCTACTCTAAAGACAGTGCAAAGGTTTGGTAATGTTAGAAATGCATACAGACAAAAAAGAAAAGACGATTAAGGACAATTTATGTTTTTTGTTAAATGAATGTACATTACTCTCAGAAAAAAGTGCCTTATTATTGATGGAAATTCATGATTTCTACTAATTACACATTTTTAAATGCTTTCATTTTAACCTGTCATCAATTGTCCACAGAAAATTATGTGTTCCAGCTTCAAACATTCTGAACTTTAATTTGTTCTTAAATTGTGTCAAGAATTTCCTTTGGGCAATCATTTTTTTGGCAAACATTTCTTCCCTTTAAAAATAATAATCCCTTCAGCCTACATTTTACTTCCCCAAATGACTACTTCTAACCTTTTTTTATTTTTTTCCTAAGGTGGAAGTACCATGAGGATACTAAAGCAAATTTTAAATAGTTGTTTCATTGCCCCTACTATTACTGGATACTAATCTGTGCAGTCAGGAATAGGAGATAAATTTAATACACTCATATTTGTTCTTTATGTGCAAGTTAGATAATTAATGAATGAAATCTACCTTCTGGATTTTTTTTTTTTTTAACAAGGACTGCAAAAATTCAATAAATAATTCCTTGAAATGATCGTATTTTGACTCATCAGAATATAACTCCAGAAATCAATCTGTATATGCACAACTGACATGGAATCTGAACCACTTTGCACAGATGGCTGAACAGATGTTTCAAATGCAATACAGTTGTAAAGGAACATCAGCACTCTGAGGAATATTGTCTTCAATGTATCCTGAAGATGCCAAATATATTGACATTAGACAAGGCAAATTCTGCTTTGCTGTTATTCTAGAAGTATTTCATGACCATGACTAGGAATACTATTTGATCTGATTTGTCTTTGAATCCCAGTACAGAAATTTAAAAATACAGGAGCCTGCTCAAAACCCAGCCAAACCAAACAGGAGGAATATTTACATAGGAAAGAAGCTAGACGGTCAAACAATATAAGAACAAAAAATAATAAGGAGCAAACACGTAAACATGCATGGCATCAATACATTTGCCTTCTACCTTCCTTTTGCCTCTGTGAAAACTGTTCAAATCTTAGCATACTTATTCCCAAACTTCCCTAATTTCATTTTACTGTTTTCCTTACATTTCTACCTTTTCTTATTTAGACATATTCTCTTTTTCTGGCATGTTGTCTATGACTTTCATTCAATGCATTTACTCATTTCATCTGATTAGAATCGCCATATTTGCTTAACTCTATCTAGGCTGGAATTCTCTTTGCAAACAAGTAGATGAATAGCCTTCCTTTTCTCTGTAGTCTTACCACATACTTGAATTCAGGCATTCATGTACAATCAATACCTTTCACTTCTTTCCCTGTTTAGCGATGATCTTGCAAATTCTGGATATCTTGGTTTTTTAGCTTTTGATGGTATGGTGTGAAAGCAGAACCCAGGGGACGTAGATGGAGGTTGGTACAAGACCTCAGGTCTGAAGCTATGAGCTCACCAAGGGTTCACACAGTTCCAACAACATTCACCCTCCCGACAGAAGAGCCTTTGGTTCCTTTAACAACTTAAGAGAGAGCAAAAAGGAAAAACACTGTATGTTTTCTTATGAGGTACTTTACTGGTAAACTTTTAGAAAACAAGAGACCTTGGCAAAAATTCAAAGGGTAACATACAACCAAAACAAAGCATTCTACAAAGCATTGACTTCATGCACGTTAACCCACATAACTTAGCAATATCCAACACATTCAGTCCAACGCAACCTATAGTATTAAGAAAGAAGATTAATAGAAGAAGAAGTAAAGAAAGAGAAATGAAAAAGGGAAAATTATATAGCTGCTCCAGATTCTTGTAAGAGTCCAGCTTCTGTGTGACCAGGTGCTAGGTCTCAAGCAAAGTTGGAGAACACGTGTTGCTATTTTTTGTTTGATTTCTCCCCCTGTGGCCACCTCTCCTGGGCGGGGCCTCCCCCACAATGGTCCCTCTGGGGCAGGGTTAGGGTGGTGGTCCCACTGAGCAGCCAATCAGAGGCTGATGTGGGGCTTCAGGGGGTGGGGCATGGGCGGTGCTGCGGGATCGCCCCAGGAGTCTGCCAGGGGATGGCTTGTGGGACGGGGTGTTGTCTCACCTTCCTAAAATTTGACCTCTCCCTTCCCTCACCACATGCCCGAGTTGTTTGGCCAATCCAGTGTGATCGTCAGTTTGTGATTGAAGTGTGACTGCATAAAGCCCAAGAGGAAGCATATTTACTTAGTGCAAATGAAAGGAGAGCCTGGCCTAAAAACTGGGGTTTGATGTAACTGGCAAGGGGTTGTATAGAAGATATACAGGGAAATAAAAGGAAAAAAGAAAAGAACAGCCAGTAGCTTCTAAACAGGAGAATGGAGATGTCTTGAAGCTGAGTGGCTTACAGAGATAAAATTTGAAGTAATATACAGTGAAGTGATTTGAAGTGTTAACAGGATAATTTAGACTAAGCTGGAAGTCTGGGAAGAAGAACATGCATTTTGGCAAGGGTGTAAAGAACGAAAAAGTGATTTAATGGCAGATTGCAGTCTAGGGAAGAAGGGCAAAAATCAGTCCGTGGGAAATCAGAGGACATTGCAGACTAAATTAAATCTATGGAACACAGAAGCTATAGGAGGAAATATGTCTCATACTGTGGTGACTTCACCTATTGCCACAGCTCTGGATTTAAGGATGAGCCACCAGGGATTAATATTACCTTATTAATTTGAAGAAGATAAAATATTAATACTAATTTCAAATGGACAAAGAAAACAAGTTAAAAAACTCGGCTACAAGCAATCCATAGATATTAAATTAAAGGATTTGTTGCTGTTGTGTCTTAGGAAACTTGAGCAAAAGAAAACGGGAAGTAAATATGACTTTTGAGGGCTTTCTTTTCTCATTTTTGTCTGTGTGGATTATGATTGTTGTAGAATGCTGCTCTACTCCACTTACTCTTTTCTTGACTTCCTTTATAGCAATAGCAAAATTAATATGATTGTTTGCCAAGAGACAGGTAGTTTTGAAAATTCCATCTTCTCTTACTTTGCTGCAATTATGACAACACAGTTGAGCCCAGACATGAAAATCTAAACCCAAACTCACAGCAAAATACCTGACAACAGCAAACTCCACAGATAAAAATAAAGACACGTTCTGATTCCTTGCATAACCTGAATTTATCCATGTACGACAACTTATTGCTAAATACGTTACTATTTAGTGAGTTCTCAAAATTTTTTAAGTGCTTTATAAGACAGATGAAAAGCAAAAGGTTCTTCTCCTAAGCATCTATGGCTCTGATTCAGATGTGAAGCAGCTAGCAAAGAAGCAAGAAAAGGGATATGAGGAGGAAGAGCTAACCAATAAAGTAGGCAGGTTGTTTGGATGCATTTCACCTCTAGCTGAATTTACATGCAAGAGGAAAGAGATCTGTTCTAAACGCAAAGCAGAACCACACAGGGTGAAAGTGGGAATTTTGTTTTCTTCCTCTCTAGTATTTTTAAAAAAATGTGCTGAGAGTGCATAACCCTTCCCAAAAGTGCTAACTTGGCTAGTAAGTGTCAAAACAAATGCACTAATATTTTACTGGCCAGTCCTATTATATAATGAATTTGGAAAAACATCTTATCTCATTCAGCTAAGTAGTTAGTTATCCCTTGGCATGGAGTAGCCACTTTCCCCATCCCACCTAGCAATTTACCTTCCTTTTTGCCATGACTCCTCTAGACACATGGGATTTTGCACCATGCTTGAGAGATGCTCATGCTATTTTCAAACAGTGCAGTACACCAGTTTCCAAGTACAAAGATGCTGCCAGTACCCTGATGTCAACAGACCTCTTTTACTTTTATCATTGGTGACAGATAAAAGCTTCCTAGAATGAGGAAGAGGTGTTCTCTCTTGTGGGCAAATTGTGGATTCTGTTAAGGTCTAGATGTAGTCCCCAACATTAAGAGAATTTTAAGTATGCCAGGTCTAATTATTAAACTAAGAAAGAAGAGAATGGTCAAAAAAAATGTAATTGTGGATTTGAAGAGGAAGATGTTGGTTCTGGTCACTATAAAGAAAACACACACACACACAAAAGATATTTAATGGGTGTTTTGGAAAGAAGTTTCTGCTAAAAAAATATTTTACCAAAGTGAGATTGCCAGTGTTGCATGCAGAAGACAAGCTTTGTATTAATTATCTGTGTTCATAAAGTAAGAATGATTACATCAATAAATGATGATTCATAGTTAAGTGGTGCCTTTCAACCATATGACATGTATTGAGAACAAACAGTGTTCTCCAGATGGAATTCAACTAATGCACTAACAACATAATTACAGTAATTGAAGCTCTGACAAAGGGTATGAGAGGCTTTCAACTACAGCATACAACAGATTAAAAGGAATGCATTTTTGTTAGTTAAGTGTGTTACAGTTTTGGTTATAAGAGCAACTAGGATGAAATTGGACATGTTGTCTTATTCTAGACGCTGGAAATTGATAAGAATGGAAGCTATTAAAATTGTAAGAAAAAATACTCTACCCTCAAGATAACATTCTACTATTACTTTTACAATATTGCTGTGCTGCCTGCAAATGATCATATGCATACACATGATGAAAAAAGGATAGTTCCTGTTGTAGAATGTTCCAGAATAGAAAATAGATTGAGAGGTGGGATTCTTTTTGCTGACCTTCTGACTCTTGGCTCCCTGTACAGTTACTTGAAAGGAGCAGACCCTTTTGGAGTGTGATTCATTTTCCCATATTTTAAACTTTGATTTTTGAGGGGGATTATTTTTGAAGGAACTGATTTGCTTCTCTAAGTAAAGGGCATGATGGTGACATACTCACATACGCACACGCCCATTGTAAAAGTCTTCATCAGACCAGATGTATTTTACCCTTGAATGAATACAGAAAGACAGATGAAACCATGTTGACATAAAAAAGACCATTTGTCTAAGTTACGAATAACTGTAATACCCCAACATTAAGTGTCCTGTATGTATCAAAGTGAGTTTTGAGAAAGGCAAGACTAGAGATTATTTACAGACTACTCATCCCAGAAACAAGGCTGCATGTGGAAAGAATTGGAAAAGAGTGAATATTTAAAGATTTAGCAACACTGAATATTGCAGTTATGATATGAATGTATCTCTGCCTATGAGGTGAGTCTGTGAAGGGCTTTCCGCTATGTGGGTTTGCAGGAAGGTTGCTGGCTAATAAATACAAAAGGAAGGTTTATCCCAGAACCCAGCACCTTGAAGTATGCTACCACACAAATCTTTGCAGTTTGACATGACCTATCCCTGTGTCCTACAACTCTCAAATCCACCACAGACACGAACCTGCACTGCTCTCTCTGAAATCTCTGCTTCTGAGGAGACAGTTCAGCCATACTCTGACTTCCTCAAACCATTACATGTGCTGCAACATCACTGAGCAGGCTGACTGATAACAAGGACAACATTTATTAAGTAAAATTTTAGGTCAGATATTTTATTAAAGAGGTGAGAAAAGTTTGCATAAAACAAAACATTCTATTTTAGTAACATTCTGTTAAATTTTGTTAAAAATCTGAGACCTTAAAGTTCAAAGAATAACCCTGCTCTCCTCCTAGCAGCTAACCTCATCAGATCCCAGCCCTTCATCCATTTAAAGAGAGGTAGGAATATCATCTCCCCTTAGGCATGACCTTCCTGTTGAGCCCCTTGTTTTTACACCTTCTATGTTCAAGATAAATCTTCCTTCTTTTCCTTCTTCATACTTAATTCTCACATCTGAATGCAGTGATACAGAGGACTGATAGCTTATCTAGCAGCAAAGGCAAAAATTAACTTTGCTATTTAAAGCACTTTCTGCCTTATTACAGTTGGAAGCCTTTTTCAATCTGCAAATTCCATATCATAAGAAGTATTAGCTATATGTATGTTCTATTAAATTAATAATCTTCATTGTGGCCTTAGCTTTTGGTAGGGCTTACTCATTGCAACCCGTTATTATTTACTGACACAGGCTTCAGGAATGTTCCGTCAAAACCATCTTCTCCCTCTTTTATCCCAATTCATTACTTTTAGAGGTAAATAAAAAATCTAAACAGATTTTTAGGTACTGTTTGGAAAAGAACAGAATTAATAAGAAAGCAACATTACAAGGCTGCATACATCTAGGATGTTTCTGTTATATAGGCATTTTTTTCAGTTCTGTTCATTATATCTCAAAGGGATAGAGTTTAAACAGAAAAAGTACTTTAAAGTAGTTTAAGAATGTCCACTGAGTGACTTGACCAATTTATAAAGTCTTTTAAACTCACTTTATTAAGCAGACAAGGCCTGTGAAAATGTGACCTCATCGATATAATTACTATATTTTATAAAGGACATGACTAGAAGAAGCTGTATGGGCAGATTTTATTGGAGCATCATAAGAATAACAGAATCTCTGTCCCAATATATTGTTTGCTGTTGGAGAATCTTTGAAGCATGGAGTGAAGCATAGCAAAAACCTTTTCAAGGAAGTTTTTGTGTTCTTTAGGAATATAGTAAAATATGATTTTTTCAACGATTTAAATCCATGATCCAGAACAAAAAGAAACCTTGATGCTTCATTAGCTACCCAAATGTGACTATGCTACTAATGTTTTGAGGTAACAGTGATGACTGATTTTCTATGCTTTATCGTAATGGTACCTGACTACTTTAAATTTTTGAGTTGGAGGTACACGTGGCTAAAGTGAAATTGATAAATAGTTTACTTACCTCTGGATTTACCAAATTGATACTTTACTTCTTACAGTTTTCATGCTTTGACCTGAATTTGCAATCAAAATCTTGGGCAAAAGCTTGTAAGTAGGTTTTGTCCATAATCTCTGCATGACTTAGATCAAATGCCTGTGCACTGGAAGAGAATGTAAACATCACTTCCAATGGCAGTCATAATCTACCAAAGTGCAGTCATTTAATAGGAAATTAAACATGAAAATTCTATCAGACATTGGTTATGTGTCTGTTGCTAATTTGCTGGCTTTGTTCTCAGAGCACTCAATCCTGATCTCAAAGCTCAGATAATCTACAGTGTGAAATGCTTATGTTGTAAAATTTAGTGTCAAATTTGGTTTTTTTGGTCAGGAAGGATTTTCAGGATAATTTTCCATAGAAAGATGGAGCATTCTGAGGTTATAGTAGCCTTGCTACTGCATAATTTTTTTACCTATTTGAGTTCATATGTTTAAAATTTATTTCAGCTGTACTTTGTATTTTCTTTTATTTTGACTTGTGCTTTATCTGTTTTTGAAACACCCATTGGGAAATAAATCATACTTCCATTTAGTGTGAGTAAATGCATGAACTGTTTCCATTCATTTTCCCTGATTAATCTCTGTGCTTCTCCTTGTACTATTGCTCTTTGACTAACACCCACTTGTGTGACAGCAATATTTTTAGGGACTTCAGATTACTTAATGATGATTTTGCTGGTCCGTTTTACTATGGCATGGCTTGTACTTCATAAAACTGACAGCATTTACATGGCACAATGCAAAAACACTGTTAGTGAGAATAGGGTATGTATTTTATGTATTTTGATAGTATCTAATAGAGTTTTTTTCAGAATTTATTCCTTCCCTCATCACCTCTTCTGATTCTTATCCTTATGATGTGAAATTCTATGTGGGCCGTCCCAAATAAAACATACCTCAGATGTTTTATCTGGGGTTTTTTTTTTTGAAAGAGCATAGTTTTAATAAGCAGTAGAATTTATACTGGATCTCCGTTGTGCAAGTGGTTGTATTTGGACCTATCACCTATCTCAATATTTGATATATGAAATGGCAGTGACTGTGACCCACCACAACGTGTATTAAGGGAGGGGTCAATTTGTTGATATTCCTGCTCTGCAACAACAACAACAAAGAAGCCATGCCTTGTTTCAAATGAACCTCTAGTTTTTCAAAATTTTTCTTGAGATAAGCTTGCTGACTTTTCAATCCCTATCTGAAGTTATCCAAATAATTTTTTGATTTATTTATTCCTTAAAATGGTGAACAAAAGTAAGGAAATGTTAGTACTTTCATTTTCAGAAGGTGCAGGAGCAGTTTCAGCTAAAGCAGTGTGCTGGAAGATGAAAAATGGGAACTAATTCCCTGCTATTTAGGAATAGATTTATTATTTCTGAAGTATGTTCATTTTTTGTAGTTAAAACTTGAATGAGGCTCCAGCATCCTCAGATCCCTTGTCCAATAACAAATATTCAGATAATATGTTTTTGCTATACATTTATTGGAAAAAATAACTGCAGTGTCTCTGATACAATTAACTTCATTGAAACAGCTGGCAAATTCTAGTTTTTAGAGAGAGTACCCCTGTTGAGCATTCCATTTGTAAATAGTACATAAATTATAATGACAAAAAAATCATTGCATGTAAGAGACAAGACATGTATGATCAGTGGTGGCATACAGAGGGCTAGATCACACTTTTCACAGTACTTAATCAATGCTAATAAATATGTATTTCCATCTGTCTTCATTTAGGAAAGATCCTAAGGATATACAGGAAGTTAACATGCTAGTTTGCTGAGACCTTCTTGATGACATAAATATCCTTTTTTATTGAGTACAAGATGGGAAGCATGGATCAGTGTTTTACTTTATTAACAGGTATATTTGAGACCCAGATTCAGAAGAGAAATAAAATTTTTAGAATTTGTTCTAGTGCATTTTCATAAAATATCTTTGCTGCATTAGGTTGGAAATTGAGGCAGAATTCCCAGTTCCTCAGAGAAACAGGCCTAGATAGAAATAGATACTGAGAAGCAAGGAAATGTGAAATTTGAAAAATGAAACATTTGCCCTGCCCTGTTTTGAGTTCTGCTCAGCTTTGGTGAAAGTCTTGGATTCAGTGCTGACCATGGCAGGGAAAAATATGCAAATAGTCACACGTGAATTGAAGTTTTGTTAATGTTAAAGGGACTTCATGATTTGGAAAATAATGTAAAACCACAATCCTCAAACTTTCTTGGGGGACACGAACTAGAGGATGAAGGGGAACTGGAAACACTCACTGACAAGCCTTTTCTCAAGTACCCTTTTACTGGAGAAGGAACACTGTGGTATTCCAAAGGGATGCTACTAATTCCAAGTATCTTCTGACAAATAATGGAGTACTATAAGAACATCACAAAGACCTTTCTATTGCCCATGCACATCTAGCTGAGCAGCATCAGCAACTGATGGAGTCCCCCTGATTGAACTCAGATTCTGAATTCCTGATCCAAAGATAATGTTTCATGAGGTCCCTAAGAGAACTTTTGAATTCCTGTGGTGTTTAGGACTAACATATACAAACAGCTCTGTATCACATATTAAAAGGAAATAGTAGCTGGGATGCAGAGGATGACATCAATCCACAACAATGGTGAAGTCAATAATACACCTGAGCATCAAGTTGGCCCAAACCAGAAAGAGCAAGTGACCATACTGTCTCCTTCTATTCTCCAGGTCATTTAAGTCTGGATCTTGGGACTAAAGCACATGGAAAAATAATTGGAAAGGAAGGGGGCAGTAAGAGATAAATCTCACCACGGGAAAATGGATTGTTTTGTCTCGGGGTACTGGGGAGTGGGGAAGGACCATGACTATGGAAAGAGTCCTTCTGACTCCTGTCAGTGTCTCTTTGTTGGACAGTTTTTGGCACTTCACATAAAAGTAAAAATTATCCTGAGAATACACTTGGGAAACAGCATAAGTAGAAAAATGTCTTTCTGACCATTTCAGTACATGAGTCAAGAGACCTGGGCCTTGTTTTGAACATGCTGTTAATGTAAAGCTGCCAATACTATCAGCTTTCTGAGGTGATGCAGGGAATCTGACTCTTCCTGTGGGCCAGAAAAGAAACAGAAATATCTATGTACACATACACCCCATGGGGACCACTATGACGAGCCAAATGAATCCCAGACACAGAAACTGAAAAAATTTATAAAAGGGTACAAGCACACCTAGCCTACTATCTCTCTGTAAGGCTGTTACAATGTTGAATTGCCTTGCATCTCTCAAATTGTTCTCGCTGCAAGATTGAAATATTCTTTCTTTCAGCTGAGGGCTGCACACAGCTTTGTTAGCAGGGTGGAAAAAAGATCCCATCCCTGCAAGCCTTTCTGTATGCAAGTGCAGTCACCTAGCTGTGCCTTCACAGTCTCTTGTCAAACTTGTTGAATTCTTTCATTCTCACATTTAAAAGGTTGATTTCCTGCTTGGGCCATTTTCATGTCTCTTTTTTGAACTCTAGTTTGTATTTTTTGTGTCCTTATTAACTCATTGTGAGAACAGTTGGTTCCTATGCTGTGTAGTGCACCAGGTCATGTTTCATTTTTCTGCAGTCTTCTCAGGAGTGTGCTTATGTTTCGGGATCACCTTACTGTGGACAAGGATCTTGAGGAGGTTGCTGATAAGAGGGGTATCTTCTATCCCCTCCATATCATATGTGGGAGTTTCTGGAGGGGGAACTTGGCAAGTAAGTGCTTGTGCTTTCCTTGTGAAGAAAATTATGGTTTGGCAGAGGAAAATTTTTCTGGCGAGCAAAACAGAAGGATATGGCTCAAGTCAGCTGTGGTGAGAGGAAGGATGGAACAGTGAGTGACAAGCAATCCATTCTGTCAGCTGCAAGGATGGAGGTGGGAGGCGAACATCCCAGAAGCTCAGAACCCCAGGTCTGCTATTCCAGATTGACACAAACACTAGAAATCTGTGATTCTAACATCCAGTCAGATGAACTGGACTACATCACCTCTTGCACATTCCTGGATATGCTCCTTTTTTTTTTTTTCCCCTTCAATCTGAAAGAACTTCCTAGCTCTTTTTGATTACATTTAGATGTTTTAGTGAAGTGGTGATGTGGTGTCTCAAAATTTATTGTCTCAATATTCTAACACATTAGCAGCCTTGGACCTACAAACTCCTAATCTTGATGCCAACTGTATTAAAATTTGTAGTGTGTTATAAGCATTTAGGTAAGGAATACAGTATTCTGAAACAATAGTTTGTCTTCCACACTATTCAATGCTCCACCAAATTTTTATCAATTACAAAGTTTATTAACAATGATTTTATGTTATCCTTTAGCTTTCATATCTGCTGTATTTTTTATTAAAATGCAATTATGAGGCAATATTCTGTTGTGGACAATATTAAGACATTTGTTTTGATTACTTAAAACAAAATGCTCAGATAGTCATAGGAGCTTTTAAAAGTAGTGCAAAAGAAAAGATAAATAATACAGTAAAACTATAAAACATGAAATCTGCTCCAAACCATGGCTAATCAGTTCTGCGCTTCCGTAAAAGACAAGATACTATACAATTCTCTTTAGGTTTCTCAAGAGACAAGAGTATATAACTCTGTTACTCTGCCCTTCAGATCAGCCAGAGAGGGGCTCCTTTAGGTCAGCTGAAGGCAAATCCAAGACTGCTTTGACACAAGGACTCATTAAAGCAGGTAGTGTTTAGCCTGAGTGCTTCTACTGCTCTGTATGTGACATGAACTAGCTTCCTTCAGCTTTCCTGAGAAAGCTTCAGAGCCTGTGAGCACTAAAAATTGTTTCTGTAGCACACAGTCTAATGACCCTTCTTAAAGAGAAGTCATTATTTCTGTGAAAAAGAAACTGGAGGCAGTTCAGGACTGCTGCAGTGTTTCCAGAGTCACACGTGTGTGGTGGCCCTGTGTTTCATAGACCTGGATTAAGAGGTGTTTGGTGTTCTGCTAGTTGAGACACAGCAGTTTTCTTATTCTGATGCTGAATAGCTTTTCTTCAGTATGTCCAAGGTGTACCCTTTCAAAAACTCAGCTTATTTTATGTTAGAATTTATGCAGAATCCAGAACTTTTCCTACGTCCTGTATTATTACTCATCAGCACTTAAAATTTATACACTATCAGTTAAGCTATCAAAGGACAAGCCTACTTCAGAGCCACCTGGCACAGTTTCCTGAGATTTTCAAGGATGTAGTTTGCACTGATTGGAGACTATTCTGATTTATAAAGTACTTTGTCTTAAATAGGTTTACTTTCCGGAATATGCCTGTGTTTCCTAAGATTTTAAATAATTCAGCCACCGTCATGTGGAAAAGTCATGATTAAACACACAAGATACAGAAGAAAGGCCATTTCAAGGCTGTTGATCTGTTAGCTAGACAACTTACTATACAGAAAAGCCAGTGTTATTCCCCTGAAATTATCTCCTAGTGCAGTTTAAAGCATCCTATATATATCTTGTAAGGCATTATTTATACAATGTTAAGCAATGACCTCTATTATATGGCTATACTGAATTGTTATGAGACTGTATGGGAATCACAGCAAATTTAATTTATTGCTGAAAGGAAAGTGCAACATTAGAGTTAATGTCAATTTGCCTACTTCTTGGGTGTCATTAGCAAAATGTTTATTTTCTTCTTTTAAAAATGTTTTATTTTTAGGGGCTTTTGTGTGTGTGCTGCTTTGAAGAAATCTTTTATGTGTTGAAAAAGTGTTTTTCTCTGAAAGTCTGAAATTTTGTTACAGAAATCATTGTGCTATCCCAGTACTCAGAATCAGATGACTACACTGTTCTTCCCTAGAAATTTTTATAAGACCTTGCAGTTATGTGTGATCAGATTTCTGTACCTGTGCAGAAGCCCTGTTTGTCAAAAGTTTTGTTAGTGTGGATTCAGCTGCAAGAATCAGTACTTCCTAGAGGAACACATATCCAGATAGAATTGAGAGCCTGGTCATTCAACTGTCAGCCATGTACTTGTTCCTCTCACTGCTCTAAAGTGACTCCTAGCATGATTAATGATTAATTAAGAAAATAAAAGTTTTCTGGGTCAAGTCCCAATTCTGGCATGTGACTAATTCATTGCTTGTAAAGTCATGCTTCATTTTTCAATATTACACAATACAGTAATAAATAAACAAGACTCTGAGGTTGGTTGAGGAGTATCATGAATTCCAGTCTGTGCATTACGACTGGCAGACTGTGCAAGAATTTCAAGCTTAGTGTTATGGATCTCCTGGGAGCTATTTCAAGTTTTCTAGTTATGCGGCAGCACTGTTGTTGGTTGCATAAGAAGCCAATAGATTTAAGAGGAAAAGAACTGTGAGGACGGGTATAATAAGTCAGAAAGATTTTCCATGTTATAGAAAACATCTGGGAACATTGTTGGGTACTTCTGGTCTGTGAAAATGTAACCTTTTGACAGCTAATGGTTATAGCACCCAACTATCTCCTTTCAAATAAAAAAAATCCCATCAATAAAGAATGAAAGCTATTATATACATTGGTCCACTCTCCTAACTGTCATGAATCTGATGACTTCTTAATACATTAATTTTTATTTGTATAGCCTTTTCTCTTATATTTCTCTTCCATTGAGACTGACTACCTTTTCCTAATTAAATCTATTCCCATCTGAAATCAATACATATTCCTTGATTACGGTGTGGGCTTCACATTTTAAACTTTTTAAACACATTTTAACCTTCTGAAGAGGTGGGCTGCTGAGAAATGCGTGTGTTCATTAGAGTTAGGTTACCGAGGAAGTGCCAGGAAGAGGTTTCACTCTCCTTATTGAATCACTAGAGGGAGCTCCAGATGCATAGGAAGGGTTTGTTCTCAAACCACAGAAAACTCAAGAAACCAGAGAAAATACCTGTCCCAAAGGAAAACGATTGCTACATGTCTAAAAGAGGACCCCCTCCCTCCCATTTTTTTAAAAATTTATTTTTAATTAGAGCACTTAATGTGCATTTGTTTGCCAATAATACAAGCCTCAAAAACTAATAAATACAATGTTTAAAGGCTGGTAACAAATAGTGTCCAGTTAAAAACTTTGCAAATAGAAAGCTTGAAAAATGCATAAGCCCAGTGCTCACAATGCTTGTGAGACATCTTTAGGAATAGTAATCAAGATACGTGGCTTTTTCATATAGGTGGTTTATCAGAGCTCATGGGGTAGATATTTGGTAAATTGGAATTAAACCTTTCCTCTGATGCAATTCAGTGATTCTAACTTAAGTAGCATAACATCTCTGTAAGCCCACTGATCCTATGTCTGATATTCATAAAGAGCAATAGTTCTTATGGTGCTAAAATAAGGGTCATTTTTGATGGGCATAGGAACATTTATTTGGGTGAAACATAAAGTGGAGAGAATACAAAATACTGTAAAGATTATCAGTAATTATTATCTGCAAAATTCTGTCCAAAGTCCAGGAATTAAGAAGGCATTTTGGTCTGGCCTATACTTGAAATGTTTTTGGCTGATTTCCAGTGTTTTTAAGGAGATTTCTTATCTCTATATGACATGAGAAGCCATTAAATGGTCTAGTATCTTTTTAGAGTTATTATTAAGATCTCTGTTCCCTAGAATATTTGAATTAAGTTGATGGAAGTTCTACAAATATGCATATGCAAGCAAAAAGAGTACAAGGATGAAGCGCATCTTTTGGGCTAAGTAGGGATCACTGAGGTCATTCTGATCTCAGTCAAACAATGTATAAAAGTAGCCTTTTTGTATCAGATTTATGTATCTCCTTTCCTAGTATAGTGATGTTTTCTGACTTTATAGTCTTATATAAATACCAAGAAATAACATACTGTATCATCAAGATTTCTGAAGTTTTACCAGATATACTTGTTAACATTATAATTGTATTATGTTTAGGGAAGCTTGCAATAAACTAATATTTCATCATCACTCAGTGATTTGTACTGGGTGTGAAATTCATAAAATGTTCTATTCAATTCTCTTGTTTCTTCATATTGGATGCCACATGCCAACAGTGTTGCAGAAAATAAAAATGTCTCTGTATTTTCATACTATTTTTAGTGATACAGAAATCTATGGCTCATCAGAATCACAGAATCACAGAATCACTAGGTTGGAAGAGACTTCCAAGATCATCGAGTCCAACCCTTGCCCTAAAACATCGACTAGACCACGTCACCAAGTGCCACATCCAGCCTTTTTTTTAAACACATCCAGGGATGGTGACTCCACCACCTCCTCAGGTAGGCTATTCCAATACTTTATTATTCTTTCTGTGAAAAACTTCTTTCTAATGTCTAGCCTAGACTGGCTTAGAATTTATGAAAATATTCATCTTTGACTTCCATAGTATTCATACGATATTCACTGGTTCTATGAGGAAAAAGGAGAAGTGCCTTATTCTCAAGGTTGTTATCTGATGAGCAGACTGTAAAGGGATCTGTATTGTTAGGTATGTATCACTGTTATGCAATAGCCATTGTTTAGTGAGTGGCATTATTAGCTGAGTGAAGCATGTACACTTTTACAATCCTTCCTTGAACTACTTCCATATGGTCCAATTTTTTGGATTTTATCTACTGTGAGCTTTGGTTAAAGCTAACATATTTATACTTTGATGTCATTTTAATCTAATATTATTATGTTTGGGTGTGAAAATTGTAGGGAAAAGAGAAAGAGGCTTTCTTCCCTTCTTTACTTTCCAAGGCTAGAAGTTAAAAAGATGGTTTTTTCCTTCCTGCAGAGTTTTTAGTGGAACAAAAATATGAGATATGACATTTCTTCTGAGAGTTTTGCATATTGGTCTCAGAAGGATCTATTTAAAGCTACTCAATATGTGTAAAAGCAGCAGGATTGGGCCTGTAGAGAGAATCAGATGAAATAAGTGTGAGAAAGTCTCACGAACTCTTCTGTGCATTAGGATGAATTTTCTATAATTTTGATAAAGGCTAAAATTCTCTTTTTTATCTGGTATAGTCCACATGTTTATCCACAGTAAAATAATAAAACACAAAAAAACCCTTCTGGGCATATAGCCATATGTGTTTTTTCTTAGCAAGAGCAAAATAAAAAGGATGTGATGTGCATATTGTTCAATATTAGAGAAGTAAATTCACATCATTTTGTGGTGTTTTGTTTCTAAAAAAAGATTTATTTTTTTTTAGCCCTGCTTCTGCTTTTACCTCACCTTTCTGAAATGTTGATTTCAAAGAATTTATATGATGCAGTTACTCCCCAGATTTTCTCCCCCCATCTGAAAATAGGCTGTTAAATGACTTAAGCAGTAAATGGTAACACAATTGTAGTCAGAAATTGGCAGGAAGTGTCTGTGCCGAACCTAGTCTCTGCCCTAGACCATGTTCTCAGTGTAGCTTGTTCAATGATGGGAGGAGGATTCTCAGCTTTGCTGCATAAGCCAATGCAGCTAACTGTGCATTACATTTTCCAAGCATTGTGTAAGTGTTAGCAGGTCTTCATGTGCCCTCCGTGAGGTTGTTAAAGATTAGCTACTTCATTTTCCAGGAGAGGAAGTGAATTGTGTGAACTCATATAGAGAAGCAGTGACCCAATTGCTTTTAGAACTGAGAAGTTCCATGCCAGTAAAAGAGTGCCAAAACCCACCAAAAAATCAAGCTGTACAATTATTACCATAGAGATGGTAGTAAACAGGGTAATTAATGCAGGTTTGATAAAGAATGCCAAGACATAATGATAGTGTCACAAAGTGTATTTTAAGGCCTTGAAATATGCAGAGAGTTCAGAAAAATTGTAATTATCCTCACTAATATTTTTTGTGGCCATTTTGATATGACAAGTTGGAGATATGTTTCGTTTTGTAGAAAAAAACGTACCGAACTCATGGTTATGCGTGCACTGTGTCTAGACACCAGGGTAATTATAGGGAAAATTACATTTTCATTTCTATTGCAAACTGTCTTGTTAATCTGCTCAATATTTCCTTGTCTAATCATTTTGTTCAGCAGTTCTGTTCTTTAAAGAAGGTCAGACAATCTCTTTTCAATGTTACCGTCTGCTCTAGCTATAACATGGCCAATAATAATCATAGTTTGTTACTATCATGCAAAAAAATAATCTCATAGGTAAGTGATTTCCTCTTAAAGTTTTAACATTGTATCTTGCTAACATTTAAAAGAATAAATGTATCAGGGAGCAAGATGTGGTGGTTCTCTTCCCTAAAAATACATGTTGACCTTTGTGCTGACTGCTTTTCTGGTACCCAAAAGATTTATAAAACTGACTAACCACTTCCTCCTTCTTTCCCTTCATCTGTGGAAGAAATAAAGAGAGCATTTTGCTTTCCAGGACCAAACAGAATTTCCCACTGCCAATGTAGTGCATCAGGCTCCCAGTTCCAACATGGACATAAAGTTTAATGACTTGGGAACTGGGTCTTTTGTGAAATCAGGAAAAGTACTCTTGCATCTTCTCTGACTGAAATAGAAATTGAACCTCAGGTGTCTGCCTCCTAGAAGACAATATAATTTATATCAATATTGTGATGAAATTACCAACACAATGATCTGGAAGAGTGCAATAGTCATTAACGAAACTTACTGTTTAAGAACCTAGGCATGGAAAATGGTGCCTTGCCCCGAACACAGCTCTCAAGAAAATGCATCACTCTAACTTCAAGAAAAGTGACAAGGCTCAGAAGCAAGATGATGCTTTTTCTTGCAAGAGTTAGGCATTTTCTGAGGCTGTTTTATGTGTTCCTTTGTACAGCCAACTGTGAAGACCTTTTGTTGATGCCTAAATCCCATGAGATAATAATGAGTTTTGCAATTATCACCACAGAAGGACCTGTCTCAGCAGTTCTGTTGACCATCATTGCACTGATGGGTCTCTGGATGTACAATGGCTGAGAAGAAGGTCCACGATTTTTCCCGTCTGAGCCTACATATATTCTAACCTTTCATAAACTTGCAGAGTTAAATTATTAGTTCTGAATTCTTACAGCAATTAATAATAATATTCTTAGAAAATGTAGTTGTGACTTATGAAATGAGAGGCTGCCTGTGAGTGAACAAAAATGAGGAAATGACCGCTCCATAAAATAGAACAGTGGGTAGCGAATGATTTAGTATGGTGATTATGCAAACAAATAATAATCTAAACTACTCAGAAGGTATTTTACCACTGCAAATTGTTAGCATTGTCAACAGTTTCTTGAAATCACAAGCTGTTTGCTGTATTTCTGAATTGTTCCTACTAGGGTGCATATTTCTATGTAAATGAATGCCATTAAACAAATGCTCCTGTGGTGATGACACAAGTTCCTTTCCATATTATCACAAGTTTTTGCCTTAGGCATACTGCAGGGAGAGAAAAAAAAGTTATTCAGATTATTCAATGTCCTATTTGTTTTTAAAGTGCAGCAAATTTCAAAAACAGTATTTGTGTCTGTATGAGTGTGTGTAGCTCTTTTGTAGAATGTATGAATTTTCCTAATTTTTTGAGAATATGAGAAAATGAAATGCTCATGCTGGTGCTGATTCTTGTCAACATTCTCATGGTACAGCCTTGTCCTTGTTCTATTCATGAAAATCAGGATCTCTGTTAACATTTAAATTAACTGAAATCTGCAAAGATGGGGCTTTGAATATTTAAGGACAATTTTTTAAACCAATTTTTTACAAGTTAAGCAAACCTTAAATTTTCTCTTTAAGATTTTCCTATGTGATTTTACACTCAACAGTGCTTGTTTAGGAATTCTTGAAACAGTTATAACATAGAAGTTAACTAGTTTAGCTTATGCTGTTGGTCGATTGCAATTATGTCCTGTTCATAATCTAATACCATCTGCCATCTCCAGGAAACTCCTGATCTTCCTTTAGATAGCCATGCTCAGAATTTCAAGATGTTACAAGATGGCTCTTCCAAACATTTCTGAGACCTAGGAATCACATGGTAGACCTGATTTTAGAAGAATGTGATAATATGGATAGCCAGGTGGGAATAGGTTAATAGAAATTTTTGTAATGTTATCTGTGATGAAATATCTTACATCAAATAGGTAATATTTACAGGAGACCGTACTCTACTCACATTACTTGCCTGTTTGGCCCATATGGGTCGCTTTCCTCCCTGCTCCATTTTGCAAAATAAATGTCTCTTATGTATCCCCTACAGGTTTGTTTCCTTTTGACTCAAACAATCTCACGAATTGACAAAATGTCTTGATTGAGGGAATCCTACCTTTTCTTACGAAAACAAAATTAGTGCCAAAAATATTCTTCATTCTAACTGAAACAACAGCTTTGAAATATTTAGCTCAATCAGAATTTACTAAAGAAACCTGGAAACCTATTGCACTACAGTATTCAGCATTATTACAGTATTTCTTCTGCAAAGTTTCTGTTGGCTGAGGCAAATACAAAGGCTATGATGACAATACAGAAAATAAAAAGAATTGCTAGATAATAAAGAATTCTGCAATTTTCACAATGCAGCAGAACATAAGCAGCAAATACTGAGTTTTCTGTTACATCTGATTGATGTTCAGTGCAAATATTGAAAGTAGGAAATAAAAAGGATTTCAGTCTGATATATAACTATTTCAATTGAGAAATTTCTGAAAGTGATTTTAGTACCATGAAAGTATGATTATTTTTAAGTATGCATTGACTTTTTTGAGATATTTTCCTTTCAGACTGCTTTAAATGGTACAAAATAAGATATGTGGAAGAAAAAATAAAGTCTGTGTATTGAACTTTCTTGACTCTTTCCCTTTCTGCTCTGATTTCTACATAAAAGCCTGTATTTTCAGCTTTACCAGCTCCTATTAATTGAATTCAGTAGGATTAGAAAATTTTTGAAATTCTACAAAAGTTTGTGAAGGGGCCAGTCGTAAAAGCAACCAAAGTCCAGACAGCATGTTAATACTTACAGAGTTTTTTTGTTTATAGAAGGGCATGCTGTCCCAAACTCCATCCCAAACTTGGATAATCTTTCCCTCAGATCCTTTTACACAATTATATAGTTTCTGTTGATCCAGTTGGAGTTTTGGTGTTTAGCATGTAGAAGAGGTATCAGGTTGTCTTCTAAGAACCTGCTGAAATCTGGTTGACACTGACTGAAATTGTACCTTATCCTCTCCTTGCAAATTAGCCTTTGACTCTTTCTAAATACTACTTTTTTTTTTTTCTCAGAAAACACTCAAGAAACCAAACATGGAATATTCCTTACTTTGGTATATTTTAAATGGAAACAGTGAAAACCTTTTCTTTTCGGTTTGTACCATCTCCTTTCCACCACCTATTTTCTTGGCAGAATCAATAAAATCTTTGTTTACTTTATATATAAATAGATATTACAGCTGCATCTAATGGTTTAAGAAAAAAAAAATTCAACCTCCATAATTTTTGTACACTAAAGGAGCTTTATTGGCTACTCTTCCCAACTTTTCTGAAGTTTTTTGGGAAGTTTCTCAGCAGGAGATGTAAGTTTTGAAAACTCAGTGGAAATGGTGATGGTGACCAGTAGTTTCTAGTGAAGATGTAAAGGCCACATGAATAAAAGAAATAGAGAAAGAACTGGAGAAATAAATAGATCTATAGTAAGAATGTTAGCATATAATTCTGGCCTTCACTTAGATAATGGTTTGCTCATTTTGTCTCAGTTTTCCCTGTATTTGTTCAAGATACGCTAAGACTGAGGTATTTCTCTTGTAGAGAAAAAGCATGTGGACATAATAGTTTCCTTAAAGAATACAGACATTGTTTTACAAAAAACTGAGGAGCTGAAGATTCTAGTTTAGATTCTAACTTTGAACACGAATAGGCTTTTCCTCTTGTAGTGAGCTAATATTCAAAATAGGAAGTGCAAAAGATTATTATTTGTGCCCTTTCCTTTCTCTATGTACCTTCAATTATTGCCTTATTCACCCCGGCGAGAAGTTACAAAAAATAGAAAAGTAAGTAAAATGTGGAGATAAACAAGGGACTACCTAGCTAATTCTTCTTCATTTTGGGTGACATTATTCAAGCTGTTTTTCATTTGTGGTTTTGGCTTCACAACAAAAGACATGTTCTCCATTTGAGACTAAGAATCAGAGGCATTGTCAGCTTGAATTTAGTCCTAGACTTAAATTTAACAAAAAGGAAGATTTAATTAAATCTATCAGAGTCAGGAAAGTATTTTTAATTAAAAAGACTTGAATTGTCCCATGTTGGTAGACAAAGATTTTCTTGAAGTTGTTGAATCCCAAATAATGCAACACCAAGAATATGAATTTAAAGACAGTTATTTAATCGAATTAAACTAGAAAAATAAATTGATTTTTGCTTTCCACTGCCTTAACTGTAGAAAATTTGAATCAATATTAAATAAAAAGTGAAAACAAAATAAAAGTATATTAATCTTTTACTAAAGATCAATGATCATAGCAAATATATAGAATCATAGATCATTACGGTTGGAAAAGACCTCTGAGATCATGAAGTCCACTCTTTGACTAAACACCATATTGTCAAATAAACCATAGCAATAAATGTCACATCTAGACATTAAATTTAAATTGATTTACAAAGCATTTAGCTTAAATAGCAGAAATTTTCAGTGATAAAGGTAGGGAAATGGTTCTTGTTAAAGATTATTGATGCAGAAAAATATTATCGGGGATAATTGGCTAGGTTTTTTTACCAAAACGAGAGATTTGTAGCCTTGTTTAACATGCTGAAAAAAGGTATCTCTTCTTTTGAAGTTACTGTTGCCTGCTAATAAAGTGTCATTTTCCTTCTCACACACAGCATGTTTCTAGTTTAGCCTTCTTGCTTTTTGTCCCTAGCTACATAAATATTGTAAAGACACCTTTTTTACACTACTTTCCATTCTGCCTTAATAGTACTTATATACAGGTTGACTAATTCTTTAAATTAGTCAACTAAGTTGACTAAGTCTTTAAATATGTTGTTATTTGTTCAAATATTTACAAAATACAGCTGTTTAATATTTTGATAGTCCTGAGTCTTAGGCATCTTGAATGTAAAGAACAGTTTTGGTAAAATTTAAGAAATAACTCAGCATAACATGTATCATTAACAAATGAAATCTAATAAAGATTTGTTTTAAAGTTTAAGACTTATCAGTTCTTTAGAATGTCTAAACAATGTGGTTTATAATTCCACAAATTTCCTCTAATTCTTAACCTCTAAATTCCTAAATGGCTCTAAATTCCTTAAATGATTTTCCAAAATTTTCTAAATCTCTGTATAGCTATGTCTACACACATATTCAGTTGCACCCTATTCTGTCTTGAACATTCAGCAGGAAGATTTCTCTTCTTGAGAGTTCTCCAATTGGCAATGCAGCCTGAGGCTCTCCCTGCTCCCCATCTGAGTCAGGGATCTCTCATTCCAGACTGCCTGTGAACTGGTAGATGAGGACCTTCTCTCACATGCAGGACCTGCAGGTTCAATGCCTCTTACACAGAGGAGAATCTAAACTTATTTTTCTGTTTTGAGGATGGAAATTATGTATGGCACTTTCAGTTCTATAACACTTATTTATCAGAGTTTCATTTTGGAAAAGCATATATATATATATATTTATTTATATATGCTTAGAATCCTATTTACACTTTTCTCCTGAAGTGAAATTTTGGAGAAATGAGTCTGATAGTGGTTCAGCTTTCATATTTCTCTTTCATTCTAAGCCATTAAAAGCATTATAATTAAGTGCTAATCAGTAAAACTTGCTGCTTCTTTTGTCTTTCTGGAGGAGCTGTGGGGAGTCAGACTCGGCATCCTTTGGAGCTGCTTTAATCTCCTGCCCCTCTCTCTGATAAATGTGTATTCCTCTAGTGATCTGATTTATGATGAGTCTACCTGTGAGCAGAAGCCTTGATTTTCGACTATATTGTAAAAAATATCCAGATTAAAAATGAGTTTCTGATTTATAGATTTATGGAATAATGACTTGGTGTCTGAAGAAAATAAGCATGCCACTGGCTCATGTTCATAAGGTTTGATATAGCAACTCTGTGAAAAGTCCTCTGAGTTTCATGGATTACCCTTTTACTGAAGAAGATGAAAATATGTTTGGTTCATACATTAGATGAAATTATGAGACTCTGTAATAAATATTTTTTTCTGGCAAGACTTTATAGAATTCACACTTTATAGACTGAACATTGAACTACTGAATGAATCATTAGCATAACATGGCCTAGACATGAATTGCAGGTGATTTATCTGCAAAAAGATAACTGACTCATTTCATTGCTTAAAGTCTTTCTCGAACATCAGATATATCCAGTTTAGCATTTGTAATTATCAAACAGTTTACATTTGCAGTGCAATTACCTACATCCTATTTACAACATTTGTATTAGTTTCTTTTAAAACGACTTTTAATAATTTGCTTTAATATCTAATCAGTTCATAATTGCAGTATACATTCAGAAAACTAAAATATACAACAGCAAAAGTCCTACCTTGAAAGGGGTCAGAATTCTGGACTAATGGGAACAAATAAAAATGATACATTTTTTCAATTTGTTCATTGAAATTGGGGGTATGAAGGTCACAAGAATAATTTTTTTTTCCCCGCATGATAATTCAGATCACAACTCCAAAGGGATTGGAAATCTCAGCTCTAAATTATAATATTTTAAAGAATAAGTAGCAGGGATAAGTTTCAAGTGTTAAAAAAATCACAATAAACTTTGCTGTAAGTATTCTGTCAACCCCATATTTAGGTAATTTCAAACTAAATGAAATCTTATGAGTCCTCACTAACTGTTCGGAATCAAGCACTTTGTGAACCAAGTGTTCTATTCCATATGCTGGAGATGCAATGGAAGAGAGAGGCTCCTTGGTCCAAACCAATTCATAGCAGCACTGTTACTGTTTAGTTTTAAACAATACGTGTTCTAGGGGATGGGACAAACATATTTCTAATTCTCTAAGAGATGTCTTTTTGATATTCTGTAGTCGTATTGCTTTGTGCCTTCCCCAGTATGATTTCCCAAATTTGCAATGGCAGATAGAGCTGCTGTGGAAAGAACATTGACATCATGCAAAAGAAAAAAGAACTCCTTTTGTTTGGCTGCTCTTCATCTTCTTGGCACCATTGTTCAACATACTGTCAAAGCCTGATATTGTCCCTGTGTGTTACAGCTACTTCAGCTGTGGATCAAGCCAATGGGAGCAACTGCGCTACCATCAGATTCACATTAGGTGTTAATTTCGTTCTTCAGTATACTTTTATCTTTCCACTCTAATTTGTATATAGCAAAAACTTTGGTCCCAAATGCCAAAAGGTACATGATAAAAGGAAAATTATTTTTTCTGTGCTGCTGTCACTAGTAGCATGATATCAAAAGATAGATTTACAATGGCAGTGACCATAAAGACAAAAGATTTGGTTATTTGGTATAACTATCAAATATATCTTACGTGTTTTGTCTCTTTGTTGCCTGTTTCTACATAATAAGGAGACAAGGGAAAGGAATTATTGGAAGAAAGCTATTTTATGAACTTACTTACTAAGTTTTTCCCTGGTACTGCAGTTACAATGACAATGACTGTCATCTAGCAGCAAGGAATATTGGCTCCACAGCCATACACAGATATAAGGGCTTGTGTTGAGGTTTCTGCTCCTTTAATACAATTTAACTTTGATTGTGGTTTGGATAACAAAAACACTAACTTACTGGACAGGCTTGTGACTAAGTTTTTTATGAGTGAATATGAAAGTTTAATACTATAGTGCACACTCATAAAAACAGTATTTTGATATTTTGGAGGCTAAAGATCTTAACTGTTTGCATTAATATTATAAGATTTTTGTAATGAAGATAGAATGTAAAGTAATGCAAGTAGGACATAAAGTAATGAAAAGTAGAATGAATTTGAATTTCAGTTTTAATCATATGATACAAGTTTAGTCTGTTCCCTATTTTGTCTGGTTTATTTGACGCCAGTTTAGTTTTTGATGGGATTTTGATATTGTCTTTGTGATCGACTCAAAAAAGCAAGCCCTTCAAGACCAGGGATATTATTTTCTAATGCAATGGTCATCTTGCATGTTGTTAATGAATCTATCTTCAAGCAAGAAGGAAAATAGACATCATTAGTTGCAGAAAATTGTAACTCATCTATAAAAGCATATTGTGGAAAACTGTAGTTAAACCAAGAAAACAAACACTTCCCTGACCATCTTCTTTCAGATCATCTTCACCTGTTTCTTTGCTTTTCTACACATGCTTATCTTAAGCACAGTACATAGAAGAGATTGAAACACCAAATATATATATATATTTATATTTATATATATATAGGCAAAGGGTAAAAGATCATGCTATCAGGCAACATTTGGAGATACATATAGAAAAAAATGAAAATGAAATATATTTTATTTTTATATTCCTCATTATAGAGAAACTTTCCAAAGTAGAATGGGTGCTATCTTATTTCTACCGAAGCAGCAGCATTGCCCCTCAAAGTAACAACAGCATGAATATACTTGGGAAGAGAATTGTGCTGAGTCAGGAAACCCCTTTGGCACTCTTTCCATATAGAGTTCAAGACAGAAATTAAAGCTGTTTTGCTGATAGAACTAGATTTAATTTCTTTCATCATGTGACAAGCTTATCTGGTGGAAGGCAGTGCAGTTTTCACCTTGTTGTGCCAGGAGGAGTGATTCTAGAACGTAGAGAAAGTAATATTCCTTTCTTTAGACAGGTCATCAGATGACTTATTAGGAACAATATATGGTAATGATCATATTTAAATAATAGCGAAAACAGACAATTGCAGTGATAATAATGGTCATTTCTTTATCATTCAGTTTGTATTACAAAGGAGATAAAGACAATCCTCTAGTACCTTGCAGAGAGATGACACATGATGATTCCAAATTTCAGTATGAGCCACAATTGCAACAGCAGGAGTTTCTAAGTCAACAGGAAAAAAAGAAAATGCAGCCTGCAATAACTTTACACAGATAAGATAAAAACCCCAGCATAATTCTATCACAAAATGAAGAAAGCTTTCTTTGATTTAGATTAATAAAGCATGACAGATACATGCAGATTTGCAAATAACTCTATTTTAGAAATACAAATCTGATTATAAATAAAAATTAAATAAGCATTAACAACAGTTTTGTAAGCCATATGTAACTGCAGAAATATCTATTTCATTGGACAACATATTTGAATTGTCAAGATTATATAGAAGATATTAAGCAAGGAAAAAATACAGGACTTGCTATCAGACCAATCATTTCTCCAGTGTATTCCCTACTGGTACCTTATACGCTCAATTCAGCAATAAATATCGAGACCGACTAAGTTAGTCACTGGAGGTCTTCAGTTTGTCATTCTTTCTCACAGTATCACAGTATCATAGTATCAGCAAGGTTGGAAGAGACCTTAGAGACCATCAAATCCAGGGGTCCTCAAACTTTTTAAACAGGGGGCCAGTTCACTGTCCCTCAGACACTGTCGGGGGCCGGACTATAGTTTGGAAAAAAAAGAATGAATTCCTATACACACTGCACATATTTTATTTGTAGTAGTGCACGAAAAACAGGAAAAAGAATGCAATATTTAAAATGAAGAACAATTGTAATCAACAAAAACAAATAATATTTCAATGTGAACTCTGCTCGAAGTGATGATATATTGAGCTGCTTTTGCTTCACAGAAGTATTTTGCTGAGTTGTCAATCCATGTTTCAGTCTTAATATTTTATCTTTTCTCACTTGT
>VXBA01004698.1:0-10215 GCA_013399895.1 Serilophus lunatus
TTTTTTTCCAGGTGGGAGAAGTAGGGATGAAACAAACCTCCCAGCTTTGAGGGACAGCCACACCAGGTAGGAAGGGTTGGGAGGCAGAAAAGGAAAAAGAAGAGGAAGAAATGTATGAACAGCATCTTTCAGATGGATATTGCCTAATGAAATAGGAAGCCTCATACCAAAATAAATAAAAATGTTAATGTTTTATCTTGCAGTAACCATTCTCTCTCATTTTGCTTGCTTGGGGAGAATTCAGACTTGGGCCCAATTCACAGACTGTCATAAAAATTTCATTCAATCTCGGTGGAAGAAGCTTAAGTTAAAAGCAAACTCAACCCCCCTGATCTGTTTTAAGTTCTGAAGTCCAAGTTTGTGTTCTGACTAGAATACATTATGCAAATCCTGCAANCGAATACAACCAAGTCACAGCACACTGAAGTGCACAAAAGCTGCCAAGCCTGGAAAGGGAAACAAAGGAAACCCTGCAAAGCTCAGTGGCTATAGAACTTCAGCATCAAACAACTGCCAGCTACCAACCATGATCAAAAACTCTCCCAGTCCATTAGCAGGGGTTTGAAAAGAAGATACTGTGCTTTACTAGGGATTGAGTCGACCAGAAAAGTCTTGGAAGATGATTCAGCTAACCATAAAAGATTTTTAATTTACAGACAGGTAATTCTGTTGGTATTAGACACTTGCATTGCGCTGGTACATTAAAAAAAAGAGTGTAATTGAATTAGTGCCCAGTTCAGAAGGAGCATAGCAAGCAACCTAAATGATACCTTAAGTCACTTAAATGACATTTAAGTCAATGATTCTTAAATGACTTTATAGCCTGAAAGACAAGACCTAAAGTGAGAAGCAAATGAATACTAGAGGAGGCCTGAAGAAAGAGCATGAATATCTCAGGAAAGAATAATTTTGGGGTTTCAAGTATGAACTCTCACAATTTATTTTTCCTGAATGTTCACAGGAAACTGTATGTGGCATTTAGTGAGTACAGCATCACCTGTTCTTAGGCTGATGCATTTGCTTTGAGGCAGAGGAACAAATCCACCAGCTTTGCGAACCGAGTCACAAATTTAACGGATGCACATCCCTGAACTGCTCAACAAATCCTCTGTGTGATGTGCATGGCTGTACAAAATTTGGGAGAGGTGCTCCTTTTGAAACACACACCCCCCCCCCCCCCCCCCCGCGCAGCAGCCTCTAAAGCCTCCTTTAATGGTTGGCTCCACACACATGGCACAACTGTGCCAACACAAAAGCAGACACAAGGAGCTACTGCCCATGACCTGGAGATGCTGATGTCCTCGTTAGTTCCTAATGAACTTGGACTGCCCCTGCTAATTCAAATTACCTTGTGTTTGCTGCAGAGAGATTGCACACAGACAATTAACGCTGATCAGCTGACTCATGGTAACTTGTTCCTGCAATCTAATTTGTTTAGAGACTTATGACTTAGACACACATGAGTATGATATCAATATTTATTGTCCTCCTTATTAAACAACAGCCTTGAGCCACAGCTTTCCAAATCAATCCTTTTACTCTCTGTAAAAGGGCTGTGAATCGAGACATTCTCTAAAAAGCAATCCTTTGGGATAGTCTCACCAGGGACTACTGGCTCCTGGATTCATCAACACTCAACAGCTCTTCCCTGTTCCTCTCCATGGCCCAGAAGGCTGCTCTGAGCCTCAGCACCTCTTGTTCACTGTGGCAGGATTTTGCCCCTGAGCAGTAAGAATTATTGTTATGGACACAGAAAAAGTCCCAGTGTACTGTAGGCATCTGAAGGATGTCACTGAACCTTAAATAAGACCCCCAGAGTTAAGATGCCATTTGGGAATTTTTATTCTAAATGCACCTGTACGTTTCTTTTAAGAAGAAAAACTTTGAGTGGTCTCCCCTGATTTATCTTACTGCCATCACACAGTTCAGAAGTCAGGCAAGCTGATACAGATCTCAGTGGAAGTGGGCTGAACTCAGTGACCAGCTCGTCTAAAGGCACAAAGAAATCCAGAGCAGTAGGTAACATAGTTTAGACCAGCTCAGTTCATTTGCTGCACTCCAAGTGCCCATTTACAAGTTAACCTTTGCCCAAAGTGTTTGTAACTATTTCAAACAGGCTGTAACCAATTTAATTAACAACTGCACACCACTTAAAAGCTTTTTAACAAGAAATAAGGTCAGGTAACTGAAGGGCTGAGGAAATTAAGCACCAAAGTAGTAAAGGCTTCCCAGTAAAGTGCTAAAAACAAAAAATACAGTTAGTACCCTACCGTACCAAGACACGAGAGAAGGCTTTTCTCATCTTCCGTGCTGCTATCCAGCCACTCGGCCACATGCCCAGGAGAAAGAAGACTTATTCTCCAGCCAGAGAACTTTTCCATACAGAACACAGTAAGTGAACGAAGACGGGTAGGAAGGGCAGGGAGGAGCTGATGGTCTTGGGATTCCAGCACTCCAGTTATTGTCTACACTGACAACATGAGAGCATGATCCTGCCCTGTTCTGCCAACCCTACATCTGACACAGCAGGCATGGGTGGGAGCAGTAAGTGGGATCTGTACTTCTTGTCCCTTTGTGTCAGGTTTCAGTCCAAGCAGGAACAGAAGAAAGCAAAAAAGGGGAGCAGGGGAAACTGAGGTTGTAAAATCCAAAAGAGGTAGCAGGTTATGATAGAATTAAGTAAAAAATAAGTCTCAGTGCTGAAGAAGCTCAAATGAGTGAGCAGAGCAGCCCATCAGCTACGTGCAATGTATCCCTACCATTCCTCACAGTGTTGGCTTTGTTTGAAGGCTCAGGTATTATGCTTTACGCTAGAAGAAAAAACAGCAAGCTCAGAGGCAATTCAAATCCCCTCCCCATTACTGACGAGCCTGCATTCCCCCGTTTACAAGCCCCTTCCTGCTCCAGCTATTATCCCAGCCTTCCTTACAATGAATTTGTTCATGCAATGGCAGGTTGATCAATCTGTGAATAGGAAGCTCCCACCCCTCCTTCTCCCCTCCTCCTGCATGGCGGCGGCATTGATCGGCAATAGTGGAATCAGCTGCTGGCTGCCAACAGCAGGAGAGGTGGAACTGCTCCTCGCCCTCCGCACCGAGCAGCGGGAGAGGTGGAACTGCTCCTCGCCCTCCGCACCGAGCAGCGGGAGAGGTGGAACTGCTCCTCGCCCTCCGCACCGAGCAGCGGCCGCAGCCTCCCCTGCAAGGGGGGACAGGAGAGAGAGGTAAGCACGGAGCAGCAGGCTGGGGGCTCCCAGAAGTCAGCAACACAAAGGGGGGGTTATTTATTAAAAAAAGAAAATAAGAAAGAAGATGAATGGGAAATAATCCTGCCCTGCCTAGACAGCGAGCTTGCCCCGCATAGCTCTGCAATGGGGACTCGTGGCTGTGACTTTCTGAAGGGTCACGTTTAATTGTACGGGATTTACAGCACACGATTTACTCTGCACAAAAGAGCGTTTTACAGGTTTACACAGGCGAGAGAGAGAGAGAGAGAGAGAGACTCCCGGTAAGTGAGGGACTCCTGGGCCCCACAAATCAAAATTGCCTTTGTCCTCAGGGGATGGAGCTGATGCTCTGATCAAACTGCACTCTTTAAAGGGACAGCCGCCTTTTGTTCACCAGTTTCTGAACCTGTCTTTATTTTAAATTATTTATACAGTTGCCAGTCCCTATTACAGACAAGGACACTGGCTGATCACCGACTAAAACCACGACACCAAAAGGCCATTAGATCAGAAAAGTAAAAAATTAGAGACCAACTAACAAATGAAGAAAAAAAAAAAGGGAGCTATCAAGTCCCAGCAGGGAAGAAAATTCCAATTACTAAGACAAACTGTAGCAAGTATTGTTTGCGCAGGACAGATATTTTCATAAAACACCTGCCAAGCAGGGCAGATGCTCTACAGAAATCCCAATTAATGAGGGAACATGGGACAGACAGTCCAGGAATGAGGTACCACACCAGTGTGCAAGATTGAGCTGAGCAGTCCTGTTCACACTGAACCCCAGGGTGAGCAGAGGGATGAAAACCCAGAAACATTCCCTGCATCATATAAAATCCAGCAGCAGAAAGTTATATTTCCCATCTGTGCAAAAATAGCAATCTTTTTTCTTCCCTCCATAAAATGAGGTGTTCAGACAAACTTCCCTCTCTGAGTGGGAGGATCACATTTTGTCCAACTTCTGCAAGTAGAAACTTTTCTTTGAGTTACGACTGTGCAAACTGATGACGTAAATCCACTTGCAATAAGAATGGAATCAAAGAAATTTTAGAGAAAGCATCAGAATGTTATTTTGGTCTATCTGGTTGTTCAGTATAAAATGAGCATTTCAACCCCTTACTTTTAGTTCCAAACAAATGCTGTGCCCACAACCACCTGACTGACTTCCCCTTAAAAACTGGTTTAAATTGCAATATTAACTATCGACTCCATAAATAAAAGGTTCTAAAAAAACACAGTAAAGAGTATTGATTTCCCATAAATGTTTACCAATTTTGCATCCTTTTTAGGAGCACAAATCACATACAGATCCTGTCTTGCCTCCCTGGCTGCCTCATCTTGTACTATAATTTAACTTTATTCATTTCTTTCAATGCTTTATAATGTCCATGATAATAGGGGAAGTACATTAAATATCAAATGCACTACTGGCTTATTGGAGTGTTCTAAAATATGGGAACATTAGAAACTTGATAAAAAAAATGGAGATAGAACTGACAAAGACTTCAGTCAGGAGGGTGCAACTAGGAACTAAAAGGACACTGAAGTTTTTGATAAGCAGATCTCTCCTGTGCATTAACATTCCTGGGGCAACCCACAGAGGTGGGGAAAACCTGCATAAATACTTTCCTATTATTAATCTTCATTTTATGTGGTTTAACAGTCCAGAATGCCATGCAGGAAACCTGCCTGCAATGCACTGTTAGAAGGTGGAGATACACATCAGAATAAAAGAATGAATTAAAAAAAATCCTTGTAAGAAATTAAGTCATGAACACACTCCCACCAGAAATCCTGGCACTTTAAAGTGATAGACAGGTGTAGAAGAGCCACTGACACTTAGAAACACCAAATCCACCTAACCTGACTTGAAACACCTTTAGAACATCACCCAATGACTTCATCCTTTCATTGCATTATTTCAAGTTGAACAAAGGCCTGCCTTCCAGAAAAAGGGACATCCACTCGTAGCCAGACACTGAAAGAAATAAAGAGCCTGTCTGATCCCTTGGTAAGCTGTTCCAATGGTTAACTCCACTCCTGCTTAGCAAATTGCTCTTTAGTTCCAAGACTGAATTTATCAAACCTCATCTCCCAACCACTGGGCTCTGGCTGACGTTTATATGCTTTGATAGTCCATTATCAAACTCTGGTATCAGAAATGTCCTCTCTGTTTACATCCTTTGAATACTTAGTTTCAAACAATCCTTTCAAATATATCTTCAAACTCCTCTGGAGCACTGATTTTGATTTTTAAACTTTCTCCTTTGCAAGGAAACCAGAGACTGAACTTGCTCCACAGCTGGAGGCATGTAGTGCTGCTCACAACAGAAGAAACACTATGAATAGCTTCTAAAATTTGTCTTAAGGGAGGTCTGGTGCTCTAGAGCATACCAAAAACTGTTCAAAAGTCTTATCCAAATTTTCCAGGACAGCGAGATTGTGAGATAAAATGCAAATTACCACAAGAGGAATATTCAAAACATGACTAAATTTTCATGCTGTGGGACCTTCCTACACTGGAAGTTTGTTGAACCAATGCAAATCCAGATACAAATTGCTCTATTGATCAGAGTGGAAAATATGAAAAAACAGAAAAGTAGGATCGATCAGCAAAGTAGTAATTAAAAAAAACCCCAAAATAAAACAAAAAGCAGGAGCAAGCAGCAGCTAATATCTGCCTTGAGAGACTGCTTTCCAAAATTAGCAACAGTAGCTGTACAAAAAAAAACCCAGGTAAGAACACCAGAAAACTTCAAAGTGTTTGGGTTCATCTCCCTCCCTTTTGAATTCCAAAAGCAAATGAGTCCACAAGGCTGGAAATTAAACCAAGCCCTTCTATTTCAGAACCTCTTATATAAAGGAATCATTTACAGCTTGTGTACACTCCTCCCTGGTAATTCCCTGTGTTCCCATCAGTGGCTGGGCTCCTGCAGTTGTCACAAACGTCACTCTCCTGCAGTTAAGTGTCTGAAACCTGTGAAGTTAAGCAGCTTTGCCATCCTGTGAATTTGAAAATTAGCATTCTTGATCAGTAAAACCACCCAGCAGCATGAGTGCTCAGATTTTTCCACAGGAATTTTAGTAAATGATAAATCATAATATATGCAAATAGTAGGGCACAGATGCCTTGTGATGCAGATGCTTTGCAAGCACAAAGTCATGGTGGTATTATAAATCATAATGTATTAATGTTCTCTGCATGAGGCACTTACAGGAGGAGGAAAAATGGGTCTTCCTTGCACTAGGGACAAGCCCTGACAGACTGATTGATGGATATTGCTACTGTCAGTAGATGATGTCTTCACAGCAATATACATTAGATGTTGTACACCCAAGTCATTCTTATCAAAATGTTTTACACATAATTTAGGAGAGAATAAGAAACAATAAACGTTTCTCCAACTCCTGCATCAATGTCATGCATCAGGCAAAACTACTCACCTTTATACCTGCCCATTAGGAAATAAGAGTAGTTATTTAAAGTATTTTGCCCCAGAAAAATGCAAAGCAGCAATAACTTTCTAATCCTATTTTCAATACCACAGCATGGAACAAGCAGCTGATTTGAAAATAAGTTTCCCAGATACCTAAAAATGCCAGTTCTATATGTGAAAGACTCAGATTTCTGCATCAAATCATTTTACATGCCTATCTATAATGGAAGTAATTTTGCTTTGAGGAGCTGCATTACACTGTAACAGCCTTCCAACCACACTCTAATCTAGTTCAAGAGCATCCCGGTGGACAAGGCTGAGTAACTCATCCTGCATCAGGAATAACAGCAGAAAGAGTCACAATTATTCTGGGACATGGATAACTCTTTGGGCTTAAGCTACCTGAGCAAAGCCAGTGTGCAGAGCTGTGACACAATGCTGTGAACAAGCCACGAGCAGAGTCATTCTGTTGCAATGCCAATCAATAGCAGGTCGGCATCAGACGTGGGAGGCTGTGGACAGCCCCTTTGGAGCACAGCAAAGTACACAGAGAGGCCTTTTTAATCAGGGGAGAAAAAAAAAATAAATGGATGGACACTCAAGTGTCTCTCGAAGCCAGTCTATTTTGTTGCGGAAAGCGAAACCGTGCTGATGAAGTACCAGCCCACACATGCACATTATCATCTAGTATTTTATCCCTTCAGAGGGCTTAATGAAGTGATTGTAGCACAGTCACTGATCTCTAGCACTCACTCGCTACAGCTCTCACCCAGCTGCAGGTGACACTCTCGACACACCACAGCACTGGTTAATATTGTCACTTCCCAGGGTAATAGTTCCCCCTCACTTCCAGGGTGAGCCCCACCAGCCTTCCCAGCCCAGCTGGGAGCACAGCAAAAAAAATGTCCTGAATAATTTCAGAGCAGAGGAATCCAGAGGCAGCAAAAGCTGTGTCTGCTGACAGCCTGGAAAGAGAAATAGGGACAGAAAGGCTCTAAGTGAAGGTGAGAAAAACAACAAACCTTGAAGTTCTCTAGTATACAATAATAAAGGTATTTCTGCTGGGCAGAATTGATGGATTTACAGAACTTCACTGATGAAGCAATCATGTTGTTTGGGGATTTTTTCCCATTTCCACACCAACTCAACTGCATTTTTGTACTCAGTCCAACTTCAGGTATTCTCAGCACAGCCAAGGCACTCAGCTAAGTTTCAGCGCTAGGAGGATGGTGAGTTTCTAAGTACCTATTAATGACCACTCCAAAAACATTAAGCTAATTTAATTCCAAATTAGGGCCAAGACATTATTTACAGAGCCATCCACTCTGGAGTGCCTTTCCAGACTGTGAACCATATGTCTCATGTCAACAGACATCTTGTAGTAAAGTATGAATACACCCAGCTATATATTTAATGAGCAGTATTATTAAGTAAAGGGTACTTATTTTCTGGTGCTGGTATTCACATGACGACTTTATTCCCAAGAATTTTTCTTGTTCACCTTGCAGGCCACATAGTTTGCACAACTCATATCTTCAAAAGTGCTGTATTTTGTGAAAGTAATTGATTAAGGCAGTTTTGCTGGCATGCTTCCACCCCTCGTGTCAGTCTCTACTATTACTTCCTGACCTACTGTTTTTCCTTGGGGATGGAGGCTAAAGTAGAGCAGGGAAACAGCCAGGAAAGATTTCTCTTATTTAGACTCATTTGGGTGACATCTCCAACAAACAAGCAAATGAAAGAACAATTTAGTGAGGGCTGTGCTTTGGGAGGTGGTTGGTTTGGGGTCTTTTTGCCTTCTATGACCAGATATGATCACAGAGATAACAGAGAACTAGGATTTTGAGAGAAACAGCTCAACATGAGAGAGAACCACGTGTCTTGTCATTCAGTCTGCATCATTCTGGTGCTACCAGAATGCCTGAGACCCACAAAGGTGGCTTCAAAGTCAACATGATCAATATATGATCACCTACTGACCATGACTCTTTTTAGGCTTCTGGTCAGATCACCCTGGAGCTGCCACACCATCTCATCAAGTTAAGCTTTATTTACCCTCTTCCTACAGGGTTTAGCACAAGGCAGCAGCCTTACATAGCACTCCCACAACGAGTTCAACTTGCTTGTTTTCAGCACAACCTAAATACCAGCGATTCCTGCAGAGCAGGGTTGAGGGTGCTGTGCCAACAGGGAGCTTTACTCCACCCTGAGGACACTGCTCGCTCTCTTTTTATGTCAAGAAACCACAGCTTTGCCAACAAAACCAGGTGGAAGTCGAACTCTTCTTGACTGGCACAGTCCAAAAAGAAAATTGCCTGCACTTCAACACCAGATAAAGAGACAGAAAACCACCAACAAAAAGCTCTTAGTGTCTAGCAGCCCGAAAGCATGTGGCATGCACTCACCAGGTATGCAGCAGAAATGCAGGAGCACATTTCAATTGTGACCAGCAAGGTAATTCCCTACCCCTGCCCATGAATCATGTGGTCTCCCTCCCTCTTACTACGGTTCCACCTATATTTATGGGAAGACTACATTAATCTCCAAGTAAGCACCAAAATAGGGCAACTGCCAAAGGCCAAGGCCTTGCCAAACGATACACAAAGTGCAGCACATGGAGGGTTTTTTTAATCTGTTCTCAAATGAGGGATCAAACGTGGTGGTGAAACAGGGAAACACGGGGAGAGAAGAGACAGTTTAGGGAATTTTTACAAGGACAAAACAAGTCCTCCATCTTGTGGACATGGGCTTAATTTCTGACCAATGCAATATCTTAGAGCTTCTTCCTGGACATTCTGGTGAAAATTCCCCTGGAGAACACAGCTGACATTTCGGAGTGACCTCTGGACATACCAGGCCAGGGCTTCAAGAGCATGAATGCTGTAAAGGCTGGCATTAAAATTATGCTGTATTTTGTAGAGTTGGCATTTTTTCTGTAGCCACTACCCCTGGAATCAAACAAATGTGCAGACAATTACAGCCTCTATTCTAGAAGGAGGACGTGGCCATCACAGTTTGAATGCAGCTGAGGTTGGAAAGCTGACTGAAGCCTATTCCAAAAATGATCAAAACAAGCAGGAAAATGAATGAATAAATAAATAGAAAAAATATTTCAGATCTCCTCTTTTCTAAGTCAGTCTTCAATTTTTCAATGCTTGTGGTTGGTGACACTTTGAAGGCTGCCCAGAGACTCGACTATGAGGAAATGTGTTGGTGGAGCTGTTTCACTTCTCTGGCAGGTGTCTATGCCCCAACATTGCCCTCCTAAAGTCCCTGCTGAGCAGGCTGCAGGTGCAGAAGAAGAAAAATGCAATGCTGTGCCACCACTGCAGATCCACTGCCTAGAGGAGCAGCACTGTTCAGCTATGGAAAAATGGACATCAGGAAAAAATCCTTCACTGAAAGGGTGGTCAAGCACTAGGACAGGCTGCCCAAGGAAGTGGCGAAGTCACCATCCCTAAAAGTGTTCAAAAAACACGTGGATGTGGCATTTAGGAACATGGTTTAGTGGTAGCCTCGGAGGTGCTGGGTTAAATGGTTGGACTTCATGACCTT
>VXBA01004699.1:343-37321 GCA_013399895.1 Serilophus lunatus
CCCCCAGCCCGCAGCAGCTGCAGCCGATCCACAGGGCAAAGCCAGCCCCCTGGGCCAGCACCAATGCACAGAGTGGCCCACGGCAGTGGCAACTGGCCCCAGCCTCTGGCCTGGCAACAGGAGCTGGCCCTGATGGTGGAAACCAGCCCCAGAGGCCAAGCTGGCAGCTGTGGGCGGTGAGACTCCACCCTGTGATGGTGGCAGCCATTGTGTAGAGTGGGGCTGGCCTCTGGGCCAGTGCTGCCATGCAGAGTGGACCTGTGGCAACGGGCGTAGCCCATAGGTGTTGCCCCTGGGCATCTGTGGCGCTGGCACACAGGGTGGTGGTAGTGGTCCCTCCTCCCGGTGGGGGCTCATCATGAGGCATTTTTGGAGGGAATGCCATCTTGCCATGTGCTGAGGTCTTGGAGAGGTGCTGGTGCCCCAGCATCGCCGTCCAATGGGGAAGCAGTATGAATGGGAGGCTGCCCCAAGATAACGCGAGAATGGGCAGCAGATAAAAGCCAGAGGAACAGAAGCTTTTCCTCTTTTGTGACTTCATCATTACTGAGAGAAGGTCAGCTCCTGCTCCCAGGTCCCTAGGCCATGGAGTGTCATTGTGATATCATTGGAGCTTGGACAGTGACAGCAGGAATCCACCCAGCAGTGATGCAAGATTGGTATCTTCCCCTTGGATTCCCCTGGGGGGGTTTCTTTTCCCTGTCCCTCTCTTTTCAGAGGCTCCAGAGTGGGACTAGGACCATCTACAGTGCAGCCTTCACTCCTTCCCATTGCTTCACAATCCAGCAGCTGGCCCAGGGAAGCAGTTTGTTGGGTTTTTTTCTTGCATAGTATTATAATCATTTCATGCTTTAGTGGGGTTCCATAGTTCATAGAGCCCCTAGAAAATAAAACTGTTTCTCTGTTGCCTTTTCTATTAAGTCTGTCATCGTTGTTGCACCCCCTAGCATCAAAATCAGGACAATGCTGAAGAAGAGTGTGAATAGAGTTGGTGTGAGAACACAACCTTGTTTCACATCATTAGTTATTGGGAGGGGTTCAGAGAGAGCATCGCCATATCTGGGTTGGCCACACTGATCCTCATGTAACAGAATAATCATTTTGAGGAATTTAGGAGGACAACCTAATTGTTCCAAGATCTGCCACAGGCCTTTTCTGCTTACAGTGTCAAATGCTTTGCTGAGGTCAATGAAAGTTACATAGAGTCCTTTGTTCNAAAATCAGGACAATGCTGAAGAAGAGTGTGAATAGAGTTGGTGTGAGAACACAACCTTGTTTCACATCATTAGTTATTGGGAGGGGTTCAGAGAGAGCATCGCCATATCTGGGTTGGCCACACTGATCCTCATGTAACAGAATAATCATTTTGAGGAATTTAGGAGGACAACCTAATTGTTCCAAGATCTGCCACAGGCCTTTTCTGCTTACAGTGTCAAATGCTTTGCTGAGGTCAATGAAAGTTACATAGAGTCCTTTGTTCTGTTCCCTACACTTCTGTTGCAGTTGTCTGAGAACAAATACCATGTCTGTGGTACTCTTATTGGCTCTGAAACCACACTGACTTTCAAGTAGAAGTTGTTCTGAGATAGCTGGTACTAGTCTGTTCAAAAGTGTTCTTGAAAGTATTTTACCAGCAGTAAAGAGTAAAGTATTACCTCAGTAATTTGAACAATCTGATTTTTCTTCTTGTACAGGGTGATGATAACTGCATCACAGAGACCTGGTAGTAGTTCACCTTTTTCCCAGCAAGGCACAATGAGCTCATGAAATTTAACATAGAGTAGTGCTTGGCCACCATTCTTCCAGACTTCAGGCAGGATTCAGTCAATCCCAGCTGCCTTGCTAGTTTTCATCCGCTGTATGGCCTTAAGAGTCTCTCTCATAGTAGAGGCATATCCAGTTCGTTTTTCACTGGTTGTTGTGTAATGTGCTGAATTGCTGAGCCTTGGACTACATGGTTGGCACTCAACAGAGTTTGGAAATGTTCAGACCATCAATATAGGATGGTGATTTTATCTGTAAGAAGCATTTGGCCATCTACTCTTAGTAGTTGACTTTGAACATGGTCTGTGGGTCCATATACTGCTTTTAGAGCCTCATAGAATCCTCTGTGGTATACAGTGTCTATAGTGTGCTTAAAATGATTATGTAGAGATTGTAAGGACACATATGCATGACTGTATATCAGTATTATACAAAAGTGTTAACTTCTGGTTTATCACTGACATATTTCCTAGAGGAAGAAAAGTTCAAAACCCAACAAAACCAGTAAATTATCATTTTTCATTTTTTTCTTATTTTATGTAATACGTTGTAATAATGGAGGATAGGAAACCGAATAAATTGCCTGAGAAGATTGTACAATGCCATTACTTGATACAGAGGGAGTCCAAAATAAGCTGGAGAAACATAATTATTTATAACTCACCAGTGTACCCCTTGGAGAAAACTGCAGGAATTAGGAGTCTTTAGGAATACTAGTATTACTCTGTAACTCCTTGGCTAGATAGACTCAAACAGTCAAATACAATGAAATATAAAAGAATTCTGGACACAAAAAGAAAAAAAGGTAACATATGTAGGAACCTGTAATACAAAGTGCCTCAGATTCAGGAAAAAAATAATTTATTGGTTCCTATGAACACTCAGTGTTCCACTATAAGACACTACAAAGACTTTGGTCAGCATAGCACATTTCCTCGGATATATTGACGGAAGAGGATGATGACTACTGCTGTATTCACAATCGTGAAGGGTTTAAGTAGTGTCATCATAAAACTACTATACTCTTTGTGGGTCTTCATAACAGCTCTGCATAATCACCATATGCCCAGTTCCTATTTCACCAGCAGTACATTAGTTCTAGTAACAGGACTGATTCTAATATATTCTTGGCACCCTGTAAGCAGATCCTATGATTTTAAGCATACATAAAGATTCAGATCCCCCTGAAAAAAAAATCACACTGTTTTCCTAGCATTTTTTTGAATTATGAAAACACATTGTTGCAAAGTTTATGAAAGTGAATCCTAGTCCATAAACAAGTATGAACTGAATGTTTAGTGGACAGGCACCTAAAGGGCTTGTGCTTTTGGTGAATTCTAGAAAATATGTTTAGTGGAATGACAATGTCCAGGGAATTACTACATTAAAAACATAATTAAGATACAAATGCATGAGGCTCAGGGTTTGTTTGTTTGTTTGTTTTTTCCTAAGCAAGAAGATGCTAACAGAACTACCACACATAAGTACATAAATGAACATCTGCTTATACCAGGCAGGAACAAATGTCTACTCTTCACTCTGAAAAACCAATCTAGAAAGTCTAAGACTACAAGTTTTAAGTTAAAACATGCCAAGTTACAGATAGTGTTATGACAAAATATTCTGAATCATTATAAGCTTCTGAAATTGCAGTGTTTGTTTTCTTCTTATGTATATCACAGTTACAATGTCAAATTTATACTCTAATTATATTTCAAGAGCACTATTAGTATGTGAAACTGTCCTTCTTTTGTAATTAATTTCTTTCTTAAAGACAAGATAAGCTGAAGTTCAGTGGCTAGAAATGCTTACCCAGGCAGAGAGTGGGTCAGTGGTTAGCTGCTGACGATGTTTGTTGGAGTTCTTACTTTATTACTTCAGGGTTTGAGTGTGATCCCATCCTTGATGACAAAGCTGGGTGTGTTAATATACCCTGGAGTGATGTTAAAAGGTTTAAAGTGGTGATGCTGTCAAATTAGCTGTGTCACCACATTCAAAGCTTTATAGCGCAGTTACAGCTTGAAAAATGATTATAAAACCCCCATATTCTCACCTAGCTAATCTATTCCCCATATGCACAACACGTGTATCTGCTTACTTTACTGAATAAAGCAAAGATTTTGTAATGTTAGCGCTGCAAAGCCAAAACAGCTCTGAAAGATTGCTCAGGATTTTACTCTGGCTTGGATATTACCATGGAACCTGACAGATGAATTCCACCTGCAGAGTATTTATTACTGATTATGATGATGATGTAAAGGAGAGTAAGAAAAGACTCCTAGTTGAATTTGAATGATAGGCAATTAAAAAACTTAGACTTTTGAGTCACAACCCCCCCCCACACACACATAAACTCCAAACCAAACCAAGAAACCTCAAACAAGACCCACATAAATCAAACGAAACCCCCAAACAAACAAGCAAACAACAAAAACAACAATAAAAAAAAATAAGGCAATCATTACAAGACAATGTAGAATATGCATCCTAGTAATTTTGGTCTTGAATGTAGAGTTGACCAGAAGACTAAAAGTGGGAAGTTCAAGTCCTCTATCAGCCAATGAAAAAACTGTCTATCTCTGAGAAATAGGGAATATGTGTGTTTTATAAAGGTGATATTTTGAGTTTAGGTATTTATGACAATCTAAAATGAATTATGTGAATTTATATCAGCACTACTCTCCACCACTTTGACAGTCTTTTTCTGAAATATCTACACCTTTATGAAAGTATACATGTGAAATTTCTTAAGCATAACTTCTTTACCAAGAGGACTAACACTTCTCCTGTGTACTTAATGACATCAGTTTATGAACATTTTTTTAAGTAGTAGCACATGTTATTTGAGTAACTATCTAATTACCCACCAACCTGTAATTTGCAATTCCTTCTTAGAACCTGTAGCAGGCATAATTATACTGCCATAATAATTTTATTGGCATTAAGACAGTTTACTACTGTTCTCTGGTATTCCTGCATGGTTAACATGATGGCCAGCTAAAGGAAGATAGAGGATATGGATGTTGTGCCTGCCACTTGCAATGATTTCTGAAACGCTTTTCACTGTCTATGCAATGAAACTCTTTATACATGTTTGGGTAGGTTCCTCAACTCTGAGGCCTCAATGTACTACACACTGGCTTTGGCTCATTTTAAACTGAAAACCCAGACTTTAAATCTCTGTGCCCTAAAAGAACCTTGATGTACTTCATTATCAGGAACCATGACAAAGCAGTAGCTCACTGTAGCAAAAAAACCTTAAGACGTGTATATAGTCTGCTTTTAAAATCTCTTTAATGTGAAAAATTACAGCAAATTTTTGTTGGATTGATACAATCTGCAGCTGAGGTTTGAATACTTTATACTTTCAGCTACTTAATTTCTAACCAGTAGCACTCACTAAATGTAATATGAAATGAGATTAGATAAAAAACCTGTGTAAGATAATGACTCTTCTCTCTTTCTAGTCAGAAAAGAGGTACTCTTGCTCAATATAAGTATGAACCTCTGTCTTAAGAACTTATATGTCAAATTTCAAGCTGAAAAGAAAAAAGGCACACAAAAAAGGTTATAAATAGACAACTGAAAACAAACCTTAGGAACAAATGAACCTGCATCCTGAATCAACATCAGTTACTTTTGCCTTATACTGGTTTTGTGAAGATGTAATTCTAGCATCTGGAATTCAGGCTGTTTCCAGTTGAAGGCAAATCTACTGATCCTTGGAGGGTTGTATGAGATCAGATCCACCTCCTAGACATCAATTCTCACAGTGATCAAAAGATCCCAATAACAATGACTTCTCGCTGGAACCAATAAATTCACTATGCTGGAGGTGGAGGATGTGAATATGGAACGCAGAATTTTCACAGGTGCTTGACTGAGAAATGACCCTTTACTGCTTTCATCACTAAATAAAAAATTAATTTCTTTCAGCAGAGCTTTCTTCCATCAATTCTTCATTCAGGTAAATCCAATAACCCCTACCCCTTACCTCCCAAAAGAATCAATTTTTGTCTCCTCAAAATTGTAAAATAAAATGGATCGTTTATTTCTATTTCAAAATATTTGAAAGGCTTTACAGGGATCAGAATTTTAAAAAGTATGAAGATCAAAAAAAAAAAAAAGAAGAAAGAAGAAGAAAAAAAAATAGACACAGACACAAAGGCCAGAATCATCCACAAAATTTAGATGGAACTACACCTGCCTGCCCTTTTTTAGCAGGGGTCTTACATTGGTACTCCCATTTTTTAGATAAGCAATGCACAATGTGATACACAAGAGAAATTCAATGTTTTGTCTCTGTAAACCAGTTAGGTCATACTAGACCAAACGTCCAATAAAATTTTAAAAGCCAACTTCCAAAATGTAAAAAGTATTTCTTACTCTCCTAATTGTCTATGCATTTCAGGGCAATACAGAACCTTCTATCTTCAACTATGTGCTAGACACATGAAAAAATTCAGGACTAGTGTTCACACAATTCAATTTGGGGGGGGGAGGGGGGAAACGTTTCCAGCAAGCTGACATACCTGAGAAATTTGTTCTAAATCCTGTGTACAAGCTACATCACACCTTTCCTTCTGAGGTCTGTTTTCCTGTTTCTAATTCATCTGCCAAAAGCATCCATTTCTTAACAGCATCATTTTTTGGATGAAAAGGCATAATTGTTTTCCTATGGGTATCCTAATTTCTCTTTTGAAATTCATTCTGAGGCGACAGAAGAGCTTGTCTAGAAAATAAGAGGCAATCTATAGGAAATATAAGGAGAACATTCCCCTGACTTTGTTAGTGACTCTGAAACTAATAGAGTTCACTCCTCAAAAATCTTTGACAGATGGCAGATGACATCATGTGGCTGGGGTTCTACCAACTCTAGCATGCACCATATAATTTGTTGTTGATAAAATCAGTTGGTAGAAGCTTGTCTCTCAAATAACCTTGTCTTTGGATAGAACCAGCAAGGGAAAAAAAGCAAAAAAAAGATCAATAGGTGAATCACATAAGGTGATTCTTTTTTTAAGTTATTGTGAAATTTATGAATCAGGTTAACCTTATTTTCATATTAGCTCGTGTGCATATTGCACCCATATGCCATCTTAAAAAATACCCTCAGTGCCAGAAAATAAAAGCAAATGACAGACATGAAGAAAAAGTCACCTCTGCAGTGTTAATTCAGGCTTGTGTTTTTATTACTTGGTCAGTACTTACACATGACCTCTGTCTTGCTCCGTACAAGGATGGATTACATTCAGCAAAGTAATGAGGTGTCCAAAAAATTTTTATCTTCATTTTTTGTAAAGTGTAGCCTTAGGTCTTGTTTGCACTGCATTATTCAAACTCTCCTTTGAAGCCATTTGTTTAGACTTCTCTGTGGTGCCCATGACTATATTTCATGAACAGCAATGCTTTGCTTTTACAACTGCCTATAAAGTATGACTGCAATATTATCCTCATTTTGCACTGGGTATCTAAAGCACAAAGATTAAGAACCATTGATTTGAGGAACTTGATATCTGGGATGACTCAGACTTGAGTGCTCTGCCAGCTCACCCTACTCAAATCACAACCTCTCAATGACTGCAGCCTCCACACCAGCCCATCAGCACCGGCTGCTTTCCCACTTGGGGAACTCCTACCACCAGGTATCAAAAGCAGGTCTTAGAGAAATGGGAAAGGTCATTAGTCATTACTTCAACAAATGTATTTTAGCAGCTTGTCTAGCATCAGGCAAAAATTCTGAAGCAGTACCAGGGACAGAAATAGAAATCAGCCTTTCAATGACCTTACCATGAGACAACCTTTGTAGCCCTGCCTCATGTGTGGTAGGACTTCCAGCTTCCGTAAGAGGAAGAAAGGGGACCCTAAGGAAGCAGCCGCCCTCATGTTTCAAAGTACTTCATTCCCACAGCCCAGTCTGCCTTCTCTGAGATGGAAGTAGGGTCCTGTGGTATAAAACAGTGCAGACATGTGTCATTGAGTACATAATGGGATTTACACTGGAACAGACCAAAGGTCACTCAGTTTGATGTCAAACAGTGGTTAGTAGAGGTTACTTATAGGAAAACAATAAGAAATAGTTGAAATGTGGACAGAGATAACTTTCTGTCTTGCAAAAACAAGAGGCTTAAGGTTTCCCCCACACATATTTTGTTTTGGTTTCGTTTGGTTTTAATTATTTTAATTTTTAGGCCAGAAGTTGCATCCAAGCTAGTGTATTTAGTAGCCACCAATGGATATTCATGAAATAACGTGGTCTAAATAATTTCTAAGCATTTTTGTTTCCTGCAAAATACCTTAAAGAAAGAAGCTTCATAACTGAGAACTACAATAAATACATTTATCTAAAACAGCCTACAGTCCTGTTTAGCACACTGTCCTTGCATGGTAGAACTGTGCATTTGAAACCCTTGGGTTCAGAAGAGAAATTTTCCTGAATCCTGCACATTAACCAGCGCTTTAACCGAAATATACAAATTGAACATTGATTGCTGTGTGTAACCTCAGACAGTGAATATGTCAGGCTCAGGCAAGCTTTTTGACTATATAAACTGTTTTGGCACCCCAACTCACATCCATCTCCCATCTCAGGTGGCAGTTTCTCTGGAATACATATAATGTCTTTCACAGTCCCCAGCTAACATAAACACAAGGTATTTTCATGCGATGAGCACTTTGACGAGCGAGAGAAAACCCGGAGTCAATCAGTGTGATTGAAAGGGCGAGTCTCCCTTTATTGCAAAAATCCAAACCTTTTTATTACATTCTGGTTAATTATGCCTACCAGGCACTATGCTATTGGCCAAGCTCTAAAATGGTTACATTTGCACTGTTTAACTCTTAAACTATGCCGGGGCTTTCCAGTGTTTACTGGTCTTGCCACAGGTGCAGTTCCTTGGTACAAAGTTGCAGTGTCTTGTTCCAGGGTCCTTTCCCACGTTCTTCACCGATTAGCTCTTTCTTCTGCTCTTCGTAAACAACTTAACACTTCCTTATCAGCCGACTTGCATTTTCTTGCAGAGGCATGCTTATGCTAACAGCCTTTTCTAACTCATGCTAACAGGAGGATTGCTTGTACAACGGCTCAAGAGACCCGTGCCCCCGTTCCAATAGCCATCCATCAACATTTTCATATAGTCATGGGAAAAAATATTGCTGGAAGAAGATGGTATCGAGAAAGCTTTGCTTGTATCGCTAAATACACTTGAACGTCCAGTACAAACACTTTCCCCCTAAGTATAAATATATAGATCTACACACAGAAATTATGTGGTCATTTTAATGACCACAAAGAAAGAGTGAATTTGTCTTTGAAAGAAAACTTGGAGAAAATTCTTTAAAAATAACATATATACATTTTTAAATCTCCTCTGGAGATACACTAGATACCATTTCACCTTAAATTCCTTTCATGAAGTTCATGGAAGTTGCTAAAATACCAAACTCCAAATAGCTTAGGAATATAGACCTCATATGATGGGAAAGGTTCTGCTATGTAACCTTGAAAAAATTATATCTTGCCAGTAGATCAGACCAGTAGCCATGAACCAAAACCTTACAGGTAGGTGTAAGTTAAAAGAACCACAATTCAAGGAAATTATAAAGAATTATAAATGGCTGACATTCATCAGAGAGTTATAAAAAGGAAGAGCAACCTGCAAAAGCTTTCTTTTAAAATCTCAGATACTGTTCAGCCCATTATAATTATCCTAACTTACAAGCAGTAAAATGTTTAGTGGGACAACTTACAGAAGCAGAATCTATGAATGAAATTAAGCCATTAATGGAGAATTGCTGAAGCTGTGATTTACTAAATATTGTTGCAGATTCCTTGTGTCAGGTTGCAATAAAATGAAGATGTTACTAAATAAATTTATACTGGTTAATTAAGTCCTAGATAATAATTAACTATACTTTTATGCAACACAAACCCAATATTTTAAGCCAGACACATGAGGTTAGACATCCAAAATCTCACAGTACCAGCTGCTGTACAGATCCTTAGCGTGAGCATGGGCTTAGATGCTTGAAAGCTGGCAGTCACACTTAAATATTGCTTGTCATAATGCAGTGGTGTTTATTCAACAATTAATACCATTTGTTAATTTATTCTGATCAGCTCTTGTATATATGAGATATTTGCTAAAATATTTTTTCACTGAAAAATGAAAGTAAGGATGAAAAATGGAAACCAGGCTGTATGTGGATTCTTATAAACACTGCCCAAGCATACAGAGGAGTATTATGTACAGTTATTTATTTGAGTGGCACATATTTACTTGAGAGTGCTGGACATTCTTCAATAATGCATATCACCTCAAGCTAGAAAAATGTGACTAGCTAAAGGCAGGGATGCAAATGTTGCTGTGTAAGCCTTTTCTTCCTTTCTTTAGTCCTTTATTTTCCATGGAGTGGGGGGCAGAGGGAAATGGGGAGAAAGAATTTATAAGAAAAGACTTGGTGTACTACATTTGCTGTCTGGATTTTCTCCTGCTGTTTACCTTTAAAGAGGTCTTACATGACTGTTGGTCTAAGAATAAATAAATAATAATAAGTGAAAAAGCACATTTTCAAAGAATATGTTTCATGAAAAGCCTTGACAGATTTTTTAAGTAAGGCAGCAGGAAAAAAAGTCACACCTGCACCCAAGATTCAAAAAGAGTCCAAACCTTCCAAAGTATGGAAGAAAAAAAGCCCTGATAAAAAATATTATTTTTAAAATCCTGCAGGAATTGTCTGTCTCTGTGCATTTTTAATAGTAAGACTTTACATGATAGAAAATGGAGTAACTCACTTAAGCTCACAGGGCTCAGGATTTCACTTAAGATTTTTTCATGTTGTGCCTCCCGCATATGACACTCCCAGGAAAGGCAGAACCATGCCAGAAAAGCTCAGTCAGGCCCTGACATTACAACATCACCCTCAGAGGGACTGGGCAAACAAAGTAATGCCTCTGTGCTTCAGCAAGGGCAGTAGGCAGTTTTAGTAAGCTACCACTGACAAGCTAAACTTGGGACCAATACATTAACTTTCATCTGTGAATTCCAGAGCTCTTTAGACAGTTATCATCTTTAATTTAAACCTGAGTAAAGGGCTAATTATATGCAGCATTCCCAATGAAGCAGAGAAAGTCAATGCCAGAACAAGGATCAGAGCTGAGCTCCTCTCAATAATTTTAACCAGAAGGCTGAACCGTGTTTTTTATCAAAACATCATAAAACTGCATTTTGACATGTAGGTAGCTCACTGAGGGTAAAAATTTTATACCATGTGTTGCTGTTTCCCAATACTTCATGGGCATTTCAGATCAATTTATGAAAGTATCATACTGGGGGGGAGGCTGGCCCTTTATTTTATTTGTTGGCCGTTTTATTTGTTGGGCATAGCGTGAGTGTGCTTTGGAACAGTGACAGACAGAGAAATCAGTATGGTTTCAAAAAAGCCATCAGTAGTCACTGAGTGAAAGTCACCCTGCACCCTTCCTGTGGGCTGCTGGTGGAAGACATTTCTCTGCAAGCATCACATCACTTTGTGGTTTTCCAGGCAAAGGATGGAGCTATCTATTTGCACTAAGTGCAAATATAGTTGCTACTGCTGGGCAACTTTGCAGTATCTGCTGGAATGAGACCAGTGAGTTCAGAAGGAAAGTCCATCCTTCTTTATTTTGTGCTTTCACAGACCTTTACAATTTACTAAATGCCTCCCAGGGGTCAACTTGTGTAGCAGGGCTGTGTATTATGTGGTAACTACTATTGCAGTACTTACACCAGCACTGAAAAGAATTGCACCTGAAACGTTCACTTTAGTTTTATGGTACAGAGCAGTGCTCTCTGCAGTGCCTCCAACTTCACTAGTATAAAGAAGTAGAATGACTCAGTGTCCTGCCTCAGACTCAAGAGAAGGCAGACTTTTGCCTTGCTATTAATGAAGGGGGGGAAAAAAAAAAAAAAAAGCTTTCAAGCACCTCCTGCTCCAAATGTAAAGATGTGGCAACATAAGTTGAGCATTCTTGGCAGGTAGCTTCTTCCTAATGTTTGTGGGTCAGATTGTTAGACATGAACAGCAGGGTCAGCCAACTTCTTTTCTACAATAATTGTCATACATTTTTATTTGTAGGGTTCTTAGTGATTTTGTGCCCTGGACACCTTATCCTTGTCTTTGTCTTCCAAGCAAAATTTTAAACAAACTTTTAAATTATCTTTTAAGTTATCTTAATTGAAATAGGTGTCTAAATATAAAAAGACATTTTGTTTTATTTGTCCTTCAGGTACTGTGCCAATAATTCAGATGTTCATAGAATTACTTTGTAATAATACAAACCAGCCACCACCGACTGTATTTACTGCTTGTGTATATATCTGAAAACAATTAAAACAATTAAAAACCTTCTGCAGATGGGAGTTTCCAGTTGCTGAAGGAGCCTGTATGTAACTGTGAAATCAAAGTCCAGTTTTTGTGCCCAAGTAGAAATTTTCTTCAACTATTTAGGTAATACTGATCTGAAATTATAAAATCAATGTGTTAGGAGTTCAAGACATCACTGGAATTCATGATGCAACACCAGCAATTTAACATCTCTCCTGGCACCAAGAGGTGAAGCTTTTTAAAGTTTAAAGAGATAACTTTTTCTACAAAAACCTTATCAAAATCTTCCTGAGGAATTTTTTTGTTTAATCTAAGAGACAGAAGGCAGAATCTCTTGATCTCAGTAACACAGGAATCATTCTCCCAAAGCTTTTTCTGATGCTAAAGCTTAATGTCATGGATTTATGGGGAGAACCAACGGCATTCTCAGAAAATGTTATTGCCATAAGGATTCATTTTTATTTTTTTATAGATTTCTATATCTCTATTCCATTTCATGATTTTTCATCTCATTACTTGATTATAAAAGTATGGATGAACTCTTATTTTATGGAGGAATAGAGGGAACCGTGGAAATTTTACGAGAGAGCCAGTTGTCTAAGCACAGGAACCTATAAACATATTTGTTTATATAGGATCAGTCTAATCTCTGGGTGCATCTGCCAACACCTGGGATAGTCTAGGATACCTAATAATATCAGTAGACAACTTTAGCATGAGCATTTGAGCTGCTCCCCTATTTCAGAGAAGTGTTAAAGATCCAACTATCGCCAGCAAAACATGGCTTAGAGTTGTTACTTTCATAACCTTTGTACCTAGAGCCCAATGGCAGCAAGAAGGAGGAAGTTCAAAACACCTTCTGGTTCTCCTTTTAAAATACATCTCATGTAGTCAGAGGAAAGCTCACTGCAACTCAAGTTAGGTCCCAGAATTCGAGAATTATCTTGGACAGACATCTTTTCACTCTTCCAAATGCTGTATTAATTAAATTCTCTTGTAATCTTCTGGAGTGGCAGCAAAAAGCTGCTGTTGTGGCAACCCTGGAGCTGTCCCTCATGAACAGGCTGAAATATTCATTTTACAATAGCTTCTTCTGAATAGCTCAGAAACTTGGCTTTAACTAGTATTGCAGTTTTCAGAGTAATTGTGACATTGTATTTGTATGCCTACAGAGAAAAATATAAATATTTCAACAGAGGGACAGAGCCAGTTTCCATTTAGATCAATGGATATTCTCAGTTTTTTCCTCTGAAATTAGTTCAAGCCCTTAATAAATAAAATTTTATTTTACTTAAATAAAATATGGAATGGTACTATTCAACAAAAGATAAAAATAGTCTTTTTTTGTTGAAATGCCTCTATCTGTACGTTTCTTCCGTTTCCAACAGATGCATTATCGTCACATTTCAATTTTCTACTTAATGTCAAAATAGGATATTAAAACCCCCAACCCTGGTTTCTCATTATGCTGAGCTATACTTGCATAATTATTCTTCAGGCTTCACTTAATTATATGCCCCACCATGTGCTACATTTCTACATCCTAAGTGGTACCACCTTACTGCTAGGAATATTAAACAATGAAAGGCAACACTCTTTTGTTTGGTTACACAGCATGCTGTGTCTGAATTCAGTTTCCTCTCACAGATCCCCCCTCCTAGCTTCTGAATTATATTCTTTACAAGTGTTTCAATGAAGGGTACTTACAGTCATGCTTGCTCTACAGTGTTAGGGTTGGTGTGTAGCTTTTTATATTTCATGTATCCCAGATATTTCCCCGTTATTCAGAAAGAAATTTAAAAAGCAAAAATTAACGAAAGAAAAGAATGAGGAGAAAAATTGAAGGAACTGAAGATTCAGAAATTTTATTTCAGGTCTTTTTTTTCTTAACCCTGTCAAAATCACAAAGCAGTAATCAAGGTGAAAAATGAAACATTGGGAAAACTACTTATCTACAAATAGTCTTTTTTTGATACTTAACATTGTGTAAACCTAAAAGAACAGGAACGCTTACGAATAAGTGAAGAAAAATAGATTATGACTAAAGAAATTACTGAAGTCCTCGATGCAGTTCAATTGAATAGCAGAATCACAGAACAAATTAGGTTGGAAAAGACTTCAGAGAATAGGTTGGTAAAGACCATCTGAGATCATTAACCTTTGACTGAACAACCCCATGTCAACTAGACCATGTGTCATGTCCAGTCTTTTCTTAAAAACCTCCAGGGACAGTGACATCACCTCCCTGGGTAGTCCATTCCAGTTCATCCAATGTTGGATGTGAGTTCTGATCAAGCTTTGTACATCTCAAAAGTTTTTTCATTATAATTCAGAAACATGGGACCTTCTGACCACAAAAGTGTTAAACACTGGCAGTTTATTTACCAACTCAGAAATACTATTTTTTTAAAAAAGAATATTTTTTTTCTGAGAATAATTTCCAAGAGTTTGACTTTAAGAAACACGCTGACAATGTCCAAATGAGTGAGACAGATATAAGATTTTTATAGTCAACATTATTCTATATCATCTAGAGAAGCTGTGAACTCTAGGCCACTGAAGTCAAATAAAAGATTCCTGCTAAACCAGCTTTTTCATCAAACTGAAAATGATATTAGAAATGCCCTCAAAACAGGAAACTATTTTAATAGTTAGTTTATCCCAGTTAAAGATTTGTTTTATTTTATGGCTTATTTTGTTTAACAATGTTCCAAATCATAGTCCTAAAATAAAACCTCTCTCACAAAAAAAAAAAAAGAAACAAAAAACCCTCAAAAAAAACCACACAGAAAAACAAAACAAACCCAAAGCAAACAAAAACCAAACAAAGAATGAAAAAAAACCAAACTCAAATCCTACTGATAAATCATCCTGAGAAGCAAAGTAACCTATCAATCATTGCCAATCAACAAATCCTAACATTTAATCACTGGCATATTCACATTTCAACATGGATCCACTTCTATCTTTAAGCTTCTAATTAATAATTTTATTGTCAAATTGAGAATCATGAATAGTCCTTAAGGCTTTTCCTGTACAGAAGATGATGAATACTTGTACTTAGCCAATCAAAGTTTATTTAGTTGTTAAAGAATATGTCTCTTTAAAGCAGAATCAGTGAATTATAGTGCCATTTGCATTGGAAAAAACTCTTTAAGGTCAATCAGTCCAGCCTTTAATCCAGCACTAAGTCCAGCAATAAACCATGTCCCCAGGTAGGTTCAAAACAATCAAAATTACAGGCTTTTTGCCATTTTAAATACAATTTTGAGTGTTAAATAAAGTGATTATCTAATAAATGACTACTGAAAAGAGCACTTCCTCTTAGCCTGTGAATTGGTGTTCCTTAGAGGTTACCTGTATGATAGTCTTATTATACCAAGGTGTGGCTACCTGGATCCCCCCGAAGACACACGACCACACAGATGTAGTGTCAAAGGAGAAATCCGTTTATTGTTTACAAGAATACTTTTTATGGTCTACATATAGTTTATACTTTTCTAACCACTGAGAAGCAATTCTCATATCACTTCTCTCTCATCCAATCAGACACTGCCGTGTTGTACAAGCATCTTCCTTACATGGCATGGTCAGTCCCTTCACTTTCAGTTCACCTCCTTCTTCAGCTCCTGGGTCCTAGATTCCACCTGCCGTCTGTGACTTACAATAAACATTCACTGGCATTTCCCTACACTAAGGTAGGTACTATAGGGCAAATTTTGTCATCCTTACTCATACTACATATCAAGGATGCAATTTTCTTCGTGTGTGCATTCATAAAAATACAGTGGCACCCATTCTTACCAACTCACTGGATAATAAAGACTTAATAAAAAAAAAAAAAAAAAAAAAAGAGAAAAAATGGATTGCTTCTAAGGTGAGTATGTCAAAGATCAGATAGTTTCTTTCTGACAAAGCTCAGAAGAAAACTAGTCTCTGATGGGTTTCTTCTTACAAGCTACCTTTGTAACAAAACCTTTCCCATTTTTCAATGATCTCTGAAGCTTCCAATCCCTCTGTCCTGCATCATGAAGATAGCCTCACATTTAAAGAGCTTACTTGAAAGCTATTGTTTCATAGGCAGGCAAATGCAGTAAAATAATGCTCAAAGACAAATTCTGACACTCTTGTTTTTTCCCTCTCAAGGAAATAATTCCTTTCACAGGGTGAAACTGCTATGGTAACTGTTTCACTGAGCTACACAAAAATTAAAACAAAAGAAATACCTGTGTTGAAAAGGATGAAAATGGATTTATTTAATGAAAATAATTAATAATTTTGAATGCAAGTAGCTGAAGTTTTCACCATCTATTCCGTGAAATTTTCCAATATGCTGAAAGGACATTATAGTAGACATTTTGCATTGTCTCTGGATATGCAACGTCCATTGCTGACACACAAAGCCTGCTTTATTTTGAAATTCTTATATTTGGTCCCATCAGCAGCATAATGAAAGATCATAGTTTTATGAAATCAGAGAGTTCTCCCTTTTTAAGCTAGATGTAATTCCCTGCATGGGTTTATGAACTATGCTTTTCTTTGGTTCTTTGTTGTTTTCAAAATTAAAACAAACAAACAACAACAACACACAAAACCAAAACCAAGCCAACAAACCAACTAATCAAACAAACAAAACGCCACCAAAAAACCATAAAGACATTTGGAGAATAACTGAGAGGAATTTATTTCTTCAACCGAAAAGTTTTATAAGTGCCTCATGCTTTTCTGGATAAGTAATCTTAAGTAATGATCTTGTCCTAGCTGGCCATAGACAGACAATGATCAAATGGTATTTTCCACAGTCTGTTTTGCTTGCAAGTTGCATTGACTCTCCCAGTTTCCCAGCTTGCTGGGAAAAGCTGCAAACTGTTCCTCTCCTCAGCTGTTCCCTAAAGAACTGTCCACAAGAGGGCTAGGTGTAGCATGGATTAAAGACACAAACGAAAAATCCTTAAAAATTTAATGAAAACTGCAATGTCATAAATTATTTTTGATATGGACTGGGATTTTTATGAAGTGTAACTGTTATAGTAGGTAGAAATTAATAAGACTGTAATATGGTCAAATTTCTACCACTTGTGGACATTCATAAGGCTTAACTGAGAACTGCAAATCACAACGCAACAAAAATGACCACAGAACAGTGGGGTTTTTTTATTTGAATAAGATTTTGCTTCAAAAAACAAATGAACAGATAACACCTATCATGAAACAAAAAGTATTTTCAAATACTGAATAAAGAACTTGTTTTGCAAGAAAATAGTTTTACCCTAAGGCTACTCTCTAACTTCATGATTCATTGTAAAATTTTAAACTAAAAAAAAAAAAAAATAACTAACCAAAAAGCCCAAACCACAACACTCCTCTCCCTCATCCCCTCATTCCCACATAACACCTATTTTGCTTTCTTTGCTGATATTTCAGCAAACTGGGTGCAGTTACATCCAATATGCCTGTGCCAGTGAAGACAGAGAAAAAGGAGAAACTAACAAAGTGAAAAGTATTAATTCACCAGGAAATATCCCTTTGTTACTCTTTAAAGAAAACTAAGTATGCTTTTTGAGCACTGTGAGAACACTTTTTCCTTCATCAAACTGACAGATCTTAAGGAATCAAACAAATTTTGGGCCCAACTCCACATTTTTTAAAAAAATAATTATACTTTCATGGACAGAGTGCTCAAAGAAAGAGATAATTTTTTCGGTCTGACCAGCCTGATAGTTGTCTGCAGCCTTCCCCATTCTTTTGAACATGGTGAGCACACTCTTCACTAACAGCACACTGAGTAACTTGGACAAAACAATCTTGTCACTGTCCTGCTCCTGCATGCCATTCTTCCAAGGAACCACCTCAACTATTATTGTATTTGGGACTAACACTCTCAAGATACCACGAGGCAAAAAAAGGGAAATTGCACTAAAATTTCAGTGATGGCAGAATTCAGAAAAGCTGCAGTCAATACCCGTAATTCAGACAGTATAAAATTCTACCGTAGCATTTCTGTATCTAATTTTTTGTTTGGTTTGTTAATAAGCTCTGATCATACAATACTAAGCAACTTAGGAACTCCAGTTTTTAAAAACTTGCTTAAGTCAGAATGAATTTATTATACTGTAAAGATACTTTTACACTATTGTGGGTATGAACAAATAAAGAAAAAAAAAAAACAAAGACAAGGAAAAGGAGGATGCTCATAAGGAGCCATACAGACTCAAGGTTTTCTGCGCAGTATGTTTAGCTTCACCTGTTTACCATAAACCCAGTATACAGATTGTGCTTAAAAGTGATTTTTTTTTCCACTAATACAAGCAAAGGAAATCCAGGGAAAAGCATTTGGATTGATATTTGGATTGATGCCTAAAGTCTTATTTTAAGGTTCTGTGAGCTTTTCTCCCAGCTACCTAATGGTAGAGAAAGACAATGGTAGAGAGAGAGCTATAAAATGTTCTGTGATGTGTAAAAAGCTGTACTGAAAGAACATTTTTAAAGTTACAAAATCAAGTACTCAACAGACAGCAAAGCAAGAATTAAACTGCCTCCCTTCATTTGCAAAATCATGTAGTCTTTAAATACCATCGCATATTTTTTCTGGATCCTATCCCCAACTCATTAAGGGTATGTGAAGAATGGAATTCAGTTAATCAGCAGGTCTTTGACATTTTGTTTATTTTATTGTTCAGTGTCTGTCCTTAGGCCTCACCCATGCACAGCACTCAAACCTTGAGCTGAAGACAGATTTATTCATTTCTTTCTGGGCTTCCCTATGGTGATCATCATGCAAAGCTCTGAGACTTCCTGAAGTTTAATTTATCTTAACAAAATCTCTGCAAAGTGACAGAGTAATATATTCCACTTTGCAGACAGGCAGAGACACACAGACAACAGTCAATGCTAAGCTACCCAGGGTCTAGGTTGCGGGTTTTTGTCACATTTTGTAATAATCTGCACATTCAATCACAGCACCCACTCACTTTAATTGCAGCTATGACTGCTGAGTGCTTCTTCATCTCAGCCATCAGGATCCTGAGGTGGGCATTCAGAGAGGAGAAGCACACTGTTGTTATTGACTCTCTGTGAAATATCTGATGTAAGGGATGATGTGGAGCATCGCTCAGGAACTCTGACCATCAGAGACAGACAGAGATCTTCTCCAAGTCAGAACTTAGCTGCTCTGAGATGAAGGCATATAAGTACCATATACAAGAGCATCCTTTATTTTCCAGGCCTGAGCAAGAAGCTGTTCTTAGACTAAGAGAATTTTGACTGCTCAATGAAGCATGAGCTAAAGGTAAAAATAGGAGAGGTTCACCTGAAGTAGATCATAATTTCCTGTGAATGAAAGGATGGACAAGCTGTTATGATATTTTCTAAATTTCAACCCCTTCAATGGTGCCTCATCTCCTCTTCAAATCATTCTTTTCTATTGCCTTTCTCCTCTTTCTCTAGATTATATTTGCAGACAGAGTTGCAAGAGGCAACATTGACATGCTGAAAGAAGTTCATATGAGCACTTGGGTTAACAGAAACAAAGTCCAATCCTCAGTGAAGAGAACCAACCTCCTTTTTAACTTTTATACACAAGAAATTTAATCAAAAAATACAAAATTTTCCTTTAAATAGTAAAGAAGTTTTTGAAATAATAATGGGTTAAAAAAAGGCTGAAATTATCAAACATTCAAAATAAGACAAAAAAAAATATAAAAAAGTAGGGTTTTTGTTTTCATCTTTAACTCACCTTGTTGGATAACAACATGGTCTCAGTCATCAGCTGAACAGCTTCCTGCAGGGCAAGGCAGCCCACACCAGTCCATGTCTTTATGGGACCAAAGCGCTCCAATCTTATTGCTGACTAGCGGGACAACAGCTTTCATTTCTAAGCTTTATTGAGCTTGGAGTCATAACCTCCACCACCACTTTCTTCCTTAATATTTAGAACAGGTGCATAGACCAGGACCTGTAAGCTGAGCAGAATGGTAAGCATGTATGGCCATTTATGATTTTGAAGGAGAATTTCATCTGGAACATGTGCTGAAGTAGTAGTAAGATGCTAAGAGATCTACATAATTCAGGTCCAAGGCATCATAATTGGGTCTTCCTTTATTACATTTCATTAACGTATTTGAAAAATCATTCCCCTTTGCATGAATGTTCTGGCTATGACCTGATCTGTTAGAATCATTGAGAAGGAGAAAAAAATGCGTCAGAAAGCTCACATAAACCATATCACTCATGCCACGAAGCACAACTGATACTTCTCATTTCAGTTAAGCTACATGAAAACTCTTTCTACAGCACAAAAGTCAGAGATTTTTACACAAGGTAACTAGACACATTCACTGCCCAGATTCATACAGCATGGTTGATTGTGGAGAATTCACATCCATCAGAGTGAGATTTAACATTGATAGCTATCTCCTTTAAGTATTTCACAGAATCATATGGGGTTTTGCAGCACATAAATAAAATGAAAATAATAAATATGTAACCAAGTCTTAGGATTCTTTCCACTAAATCCATTCCCTAATGCATCCTTTGTCCTAATATTTTAATAACTGTATATATTATTTTGTATGTCCCTGTGACAGTAATTTAATATTTCATTAGTTCCATTGACTAGAGGGTATTTGGGAGAATTATTCTTCTTTCTAAATTGCAAACTGATAAAATTAAATTTACCTATCAAGTGTCTTGAATTGGAATAGACAAATAAAAGAGAAAAAATGATCTATTTTTGTTTTCTGCTTTCCTTCTAAACCAGGTGATACTGCTTAGATTCTTTTTCCTCCTATCTAATTTACATTTAACTTGGCTGGTGATAATATGTCTCTAATTTGTAATTTCATCTGATTACTGATGACGTACATGGGTTTGAAGTGAATCCTATAATCAGCCTTCTTTTTCAGGAGTGACTTAGGATTTTGGCTACCCATTTGAAAAGGAACAGATTTCTTTTATAGAAATTATTGAAACATTCTTCATCTGAACCCACAAAGGCCTCTACAGTGTAAAGACCACTAATCATTGAATCACTCACAATCTTTGGCTATTTCAGATAAGTTGGGTCCACCACTTTTAAAGACTGGTGCTTTCCTTTAATTTTACTGGGTTTTTTTGTCTTTGAATATATCCATTGTGACCTCCTTTAAAGTCATTAAAACTCTGTGGTAATAGCAATCTTTCAGGTAACATCATTGTTTTCCTATTTGGGGGATCACTTTAATAATTTAAATTATATTGGATGTATTGAACTAATTTTTATTCTGAATTATTGCTATGCTTAATATATGACCTTGGTGGAATAGGCTATTACTATGGGGAAATAGCTCCCTTATTTTCATAAATAAAAATAAGAACTCATGCAATTATTAAAAAAACCCCTCAAACTAAAATATATAGACAAAAAGACTGTTCTCCAGTCTGTTAGCACTAGTTCTGTGGAAGAGATCTCTGCATCTGTAGGATGTCTTGTATGCATGCAATAATTTTGGTGGTGCAGTGAGTAAGGCAAAAGTTGTACCTGGCACCATTGTGGAACTGCTGTACTCCTATTGCCAGGAATGACAAAACCTGTCTTGTTCCAGAGAAACATGCAGACACAATTCCCTTAATGTGGTATGGCTTGTAGGATTTTTTAGTTTGTGATTATCAGTTAAATTCAGCTATTTAGCAGTCTGACTGATTATCAGGTGCTCTTTTCAGTTTCTATTTAGTCTTCTTTTCAGCTTTAAGAAGGTATTTGGTGATTGCTTAGTGCAACAAGCACTTTCTAGATGGCTTCTTAATACAAGCAGCAGGGCGACTTCAGTCAGAGAACTTCTCTCAGTGCAGATGTGTTTCAGGGTGTTTTGAATGCCTAATACAGTCAAGGTTAGTCTCTTGTCTAAACATTATTAATATACATAGGCAGAATATAGGGACCAAGGTGGAAAACACTCACTGCAGGAATGTTTAATATGTTGTAAACACACTCTCTGCTGTACATAAACATATATTACTGTGAATAATCTATAAAATATCAAAATCCTTTTTTATCTAGCTAAATATTTTTTCTGTTGAAATCTGTATAATGTAACATAAACACAATCTAAGCATCATCCTCTTTATCTGTCTTTGAAGACAAAATGAAGAACATTTTAATGTAAGATGATAGAAGCATAGTTATTTGGAGCAGGGAAGAGGATAGGATTACTGAGTAACTATTTTCCCCTCGGACCCTATAAGAGGGAGAGAAAAAGGAGAAAACAGAAACAATTTAACTCACCAAAAATCAAACCACTGCAGTGCCCTCTTAGCCACTGAGTGTTTTGGGATGTAAGACCGAAGATTATATCAGTACAATAAAGGCTCCTGCTCTCTCTACAATCATAAGTTGTACACTATTAAAAAAAAATAAAAATATCAAAAAACAAAAAACAAACCAAAAACAACAAACAAAATTCCACAACCAAGCCCAAACACAAAACCCAAAACAATCCCCCCTCAAACAACAAACCCAAAAACCCACGAAAAAATCTGCAACTTCACCCCAGCATCAGAGCCAGCAGAAATCAGAACAGGTAGAAAGGTGTAGAGAATGAGGAGGGAGAGGGAAGGGTTAAAGGCATTATCGCAGCCATTAGAGGGAAAAGTTGAAGCAATACAAGCACAGTAGACTTCTCTATCCCCCTTCCCCCCCTCCTTTCTTTCCCCTACTCCTCTCTTCCCAAGCTGGATTAGTGTGTGGAGAAGGCAGTCATCACGACATCCTGAGCAGCCAGAGCTGACGTTGGACGAAGCTGCCAGGTAGCTGAAAAAAGGCACAGAAGGCAGCTGGTACTTTTCAACGGTTTGTGTTTTTTTAGTCTGAATCTGGACTTCAAGCAACACAGCGCCTGAGACAGCTCATCTGAACTACACTGTACTGCAATACTCGCTCTTCTAAAAGAAAAAGACTCCACTGAGTAGCAGAATGCTGCCAGTGTCGCAGCTAGGGCTACAGTACAGAGCCTTTTTGTAACATTACAAATTTCTTTCTGTTCATATATTTAGTGATTCATACATTCACTCATATATCAGTTCTTTCTTTTTTGACGACACTTTTGGCTTTTCTTCTACCCTGATGTGACTTATTAATCTTGGAATGATGGGGATCTTTCTAGCTTATGTTGGATTCATCTTCTTTTCAGTTATGTATATTCAACAAGGACTTTCTACCCAAGGTAAGATCCCTTATTGTCAAATACGTGTGTGTGGTTTTCTGTGCTAAAGAGGCTGAGAACAGGACTGGGAGGGGGAGGAGGTTAAGGGGGCGATGTAGGAGAAGAGAGGGAAAAGAATGGAAGAAAGGGAAAATAAGGAAAACAACCAAAATGGATAAGAGGTGAGGACATCAAGTATCAGGTTCACATTCAGTTTAAAAAATTGTCAGTAAATAGGAACAGAAGTGAGAAGTTTTCCCAAAGTAGAAATATAACAGGCTTTCCTTACTTGACTGCAAAGAGGGAAATAACAGGCACCTTGCAGAAGTGCAAAGGAGGTTTGGGGAATTGACATGCATGTGTTTGTGTTCTGCATGTTTTTATATAATTTATGCATACAATAAACACCTTCCCGTGCATGCATAATTATTGCATTTAGACCAAGTGGATGGCTAAATCTACTGCTTCCCTTAAGATATTGCAGTCTCCTTTCGTGCTGCGTTCCCTTTTCTCTCATTATCCTGCAATCCTCAGATTCAGACCTTCATTTCGATTCTGTAACTGCGAATTTCTACCATCCTCCCCTCACCAAAAAAGCGTGAAAAAGACAAATAGACTTCTCTGAATATCTCCCCCCACCCCTGTCGCCTTCCTCCCTCCCTCTCCGCCGAAAGGCGCGCCTTGCATTTCAAGCAGCCCCGGCGCTGCAGAAACCGGTTGTTCGGGACCCCGAGGCTGCGGAGACGCTGTCAGCACCATGGACAGATCGCGCCCGCTTCCCGNGCAGCTCCCCGCCGGCTTTGCTGCGCTCGGCGGTGCCATCGGGGAGGATGCCCTCCGTGTCCCCACACCGCTCACACGCACTGACAAGGAGGGGAGAGAAAGAAGGAACAAGCACGAAAAAATTACTCAAAACAAACTTACTAGCCCCAAACACACAAAATGCACAGTCCTTTTGGCAGTTTAACTCGGTGACCAGCCATCGCTGTCTGGTGGGAGTAGGGGTCAGAAAAAGGGATACCATGAAATATAAAGGTAGTGGCTATGAAAGTATCTGTTGCCAAGCACAAATATAAGGGGAAGGGGAAGGAAAAGTAACACTGGTTACCGAATTATCCCACTGATTCCAGGTTGGCTAGGAAGACTGGATAGAGAGGAATGGGGGAGGAGACAACGAGCAATATTCCCTTCACATCACATTTCCTTCGCATCATAATATGCTCTAGTCAATCTGTTAACAATGCATAACAGAAAGCGACATGGCAGTGTCTTTCCAAATTTTCCTCTTCTTGAAACACAGCATTTATTTATTACATTGTTTGTCTGTAGTCCTCGCTTGGCTATCATGATTCATTATGTTGCACAATTTTAAAGTGAGTTATAGGGAAGGATGAGAAGGAAGTAGAGACTGAGATAAACAATTACTGATGCACTGGACTAGTCTGTGAGGATTAGCTTTTAAATGTGGCACTGGTACACTGAAATGGGAAGATCCTGTTTTTTAAAAGACTAGGATACAAATGTGAAGGTTAGTTCTAGAAAGTGTCTGCTAGGACTGAGAAACAGAAGATGAATTGGTTTTTGGTCTGTTTTGGCAAACAAAGGTTCTCAGAAACAGTCACTAATTCAGATAAAGCCTTTGAAATGGACATTTGATGACTGATTGTGACATACACCTCAGAAGAGTGTCCAGAGGTGCCCATGCTTCAGTTGGCTGCAGAAGGTTTATCAATTTACAGGTCTCCAGCTCAGTCCTACAAAACACAACAAATCAATCCGTTTTTTTTTCGTCTCCTAAACTGGTCTTGCACAAAATCCCTCAGTGAGGCTGGTGAAATACTACATTCTGCCCAAGGGTATTTGAACCTAATTATGTGAAACTTCACTAGAGCATGGGAGCAAGCAGGGGGGTCTCTAGCATTTCCCATGAGCAGAACAAGAGAGTAAAGAGGGTGGATTTGTGCATAAGGGAGGAAAAACACACCTGAGTGTGAGAGAAACCAGGGGAGATAACGTGTGAAAAAATAGAAAAAAGGGGAAATGAGAAAACAGAGAAATTAAAAAGGGGAAAAAAGGAGAAACAATAAAAAAGGAAGCACATAAGACAGAGCATAAACAACTAGGAGGTAGCAAGAGAACCCAACATGTTATACATTTGTTTTGCAGCAAAATTCACGGAGTTTCCCCGAAATGTCACAGCCACTGAAGGGCAGAATGTGGAGATGTCTTGTGCTTTCCAAAGTGGTTCCACTTCAGTGTACCTCGAAATCCAGTGGTGGTTTCTCCGGGCACCTGAGGACCAAGAGGCTGGAGCTGAGGTGACAGGCACTCAGGTACTGATCCTCTGCCATGGGGTTCTCAAACCACCTGGAGAATGCCACAGAAGAGGTGGAGAGGAAAGGGGAAAGGAAAGAAGGGAAAAGCGGAGGGAAGAATCAGAGAGAGGTTCTGTATCTCTCCAGGGACTTAATTTTCACCATGAAATAACAGCGCAGGAGCCTGCAGACAAAAATGCCCACCTCAAGGGAATGTGCCTTTGGTGCCTGTCACTCCCAGAATGCAGCTAGGGATGATCACAAAACCGCACAGATTTTTCCGAAACCTAAGTTTTCTCTTTTTTTCCCCCTCATTTTTTTACCCTCTCTCACATTTTCCCTTTGAAAATCAGCTGTTCAAAGACTGCTCCTTGTGGGAATTTTTTATTTCCCAAGTGGCGAGATCCTATACATGCCCTCCAATCTACACTTAGCACAGCCCAGTTTGGCAGCCCTAACTCTGTGTGTAGCTGCCACAGGAGGGCACACGCTTGGCGGGGGTGGGTGAAGCAGCGGAGAACCAATACCCTAAAAGAAGCAAAAGAACAAAAATAAGACAACAGCGCGATTTCATCCTTCCGAGCAAGACAGGAGGTGCCATGCCCACTTACAATGCCGTCTGGGGACGGTCCTCCCCACCTCCACTGCCGCCTCTGCACCAGTCTCAGCATTCAGCCGTCCCGAAAAGCCGCCACGAGTGCCAGGCGAGCGGCGGCTCCGCGGGGCAGCGCCCTTCGGCTGCGAGTCTCGGCTGGCCCCGACTGTCCCCGGCGGTCTCCGGTTGTCCCCGGTTGTCCCCGGCGGTCCCCAGAGCGGCCCGCAGGTGGCAGGCGCGGCGCGCCGCTCCACGGGCTTCGCGGCGGGGCGGGAGCGGGGCGCGGAGCGGGGCGCGGAGCGGGGCGGGGGCCGGAGACCCACGGCAGCGCTCCTTTCCCTGCAGGTGGAGCTCCTGCCCGAGCGGGACCTGGACAGCGACGGCACGAAGATCAGCGTAAGTGTCGCCGCAAGGCGCGGGCAGCACCCGCAGGCCAAGAGTTCCTTCCCCACTTAGAGCCCACCCTGGGCTCTGCCGGTGGCCGCCTCGCTGCGCCGAGTGTGTTCCTGCCCTGCATCCCCTCCCTTCCGTACCGCAGGCTGCAGGAAGCTGGCAACCCGCAGCTCAAGTGTTGGACGCGATGATCTGAGAGGTGTTTTCTAACCTAAAAAATTGAATCTATGACTTCTTCCTTGCCGAACCTGGCACAGGGTGCCAGGACAGCCCCGCCCCATGCAGCCCCCCAGATCCCCGGGCATGGAAATATCGCCCAGCGTGGCACAGGCAATAGACAATTGGCAGACCCTGTTTGTAGTCTGTGAAGCAGACTGGACCCATCCTTCTACCTCTTGTTTTCAGTTACCCTAAGCAACTGCTGAGTTTACCTTAGCACTCCAAAGCTGGTTCTAAGGCTGAAATTTGTCCGTGGAGTTGCACTTTCCTTTAGCGGGAAGTGCAACTGCTTAAATGAATGCTTTCTCAGGGTCATATCTACTGGCAGAAAAAAAAAAAAAAAAAAAAAAAGCTCAGAATTGTTTTGGACAAGACCTCCCTGTTGGCAGTAATCTGCGCTCTTGGCCACTGAGATTGTGTTTTAGCAAAGTGAGATTCTGACACCAGAGTTGCAATCTGCTGTTTGGACGTTAAACCAGAATGTTGCCTCAACAGAATTATGAACAGCACTGCTCCAGTCCTTGTCCAGACAAAGAATGCCTTTCTCAGCAGACCCATGCTCTGAGTCAGGCACAGCCACAGGGCTGTTTCTGACCTCAGAATAGCTCAGACCCTCCCTCAGCATCCCAAGAAACGTATGGTCATGGGGTCGTTTATGGGGTCATGGTGTGGTGCTCACTGCAGTGGAAAGACACAGAGACTTAGCAGATACTGCAGCATAAGTGTATCCTACGAGCCCAGAGGGCTTTTCCCTTTTACTGGCACAATACCTTTGGAAGTGCCTTTTAGCTGCAACCAAGGCTCTATCAGTAAAACTTAAAACAGCAACAAATAGAGTTGAATAATTTCTTCTAAATCCTTTGCTGCTTATTGATGCCTGCGAATAACTAGCCAAATAATTGCATCAGACCAAAGTACAGCTAGGTATAGCTGAAGAGCATTTATAAATGAGAATTCAGATACACTGTAATCAAAATAATGCATATTCTAGCCATACCTATATTTCCTATGACACTTCTCACCACATACTATAAACAATTTGTGCCATGGATCTTATCTTCAATTACATTTATAGACTATATTAAAAATGAGACCTACATATGGTCTTGGGATATTCTTCCACTAGACATAGGGCTAGCAGACAATTCTTTACTTATCAATACTGTCTCATTTAAAATCTCTGTAGTTATCTATAGAAAACCTGACATTATAGGCTGTAAAGCTTGTCTCATCTTTGAAGTTACAAATATCTTTCATTATGTATGATAGTAACTATTATTATTATTCATTATTATTATGGGGTATTTATAGTGTTTCTGTAAGTTTGCATAAAACATTTATGTTTGTAATTAAAAAAAAGTCAGTATCACATACATATCTAAATACTTTCTTTTTTTTTTTTTTTGAAGGCATACTCAGTGTCTCCATTAGTATTACTGTAAATTACCATCATGAAGAAAAAAACTTTTAAGTGGACTTAGTAAATCTTTAAAGAAATGCTAACATATAATAAATGTGTGCTGAAATACACCATTTCTATTGGTTTTAAATGATAATCAGGCACAAATTGAAAACACGCATATGTGCTGCCTGCAACAATCTCTAAATTTCAAATGCAAAAGCCAAAACCAATTCTGTTTTTCACCAATGCAGGGGAACACTTAACTTTGTGGCTACTGTATGGGAGCAAATGAAGTCACAATGTGACTTATGAATCCTTTTTCCATTTATATGAAACTTCTTTAATCCTTCTGCTGAACATGAACTGTTAAGTAGAGATATATTATTATTGAATACAATTTAAATTACTATCCAGCACTTTCTGTGTAATTAATATCTCATACATTACTCCTGTAAGTGTGCAATCCATATTTTCAACTCAGTTTGCCAAGTATAAATTCAGAGTGAGGTACAAAACAACAGGCTATAAAGTCCATCCAATACCTTAAAGCAATAATGTATTCACAAGTGCTGCTTTTCAATTTATCAAGCAGGCAGAATAGGTGCTTTGGCAACACCTGTGACTACAGTAAGCCAAGCTACCAGAGACAATGTGTTGTACAATCACCAATAACTTGTGCCTAGCTTCAAACTAATAGTTCTCCACTTTTGTGAACTACCATGTATTCATCATCCTGATGTTTCCTTATTGCCTGCCATTGATATGACACAAAGGAACCTTTGCATTCATGTTTATGTAACGATGGAAGTAAAGTAGGATCATAAGTTCTTCAAACCTGAAGTTTTATATCCACCTGCATATGTTTTAACTGGCTTGATATGAAGCAACAGATATTAATTCAGATAGAGAGTAATAGAAAATTAATGAAATATAAATTCTCTAAAATGATGAATATACAGAAAAGAAACTTTGTTAATTTTCCTCAATGCATCTTAATACCTATCACATATTTCTGGATGTATAATTTACTGATGTGTGTTTTAATTATCTGAAATGACAATATGCTATGCTGCCCTCAGATATTAAAACCAATTAAATCACAAGTCTTATTTTAGCTGACAACTTTAAAACAGTCTTGAATATGAACTGATATATAACTTCTAATAAGTACATATTTACATAAATGGGACAAAAGGGACTAACTGACACAAGATATCTTGTTATCATTAGGAGACAAAAACACGGTTTGGACACACTTTAAGGAGACAAAATGAATGTCAAATGCACAGTTTCAATGTAGTGAAGAGTGCAAGCTAATCTAATAAATAATTATTAATGTGTTTTAAATCTTGGGTAATATCTCCGTCACTAGTTCAAAAACTGAGTTATTGAATAAAGAAGACTAACTGGAAAAATTTAACCAATTAAGTGCACAGACACTAGGTTTTCACAAGAAAGCTCATTAAGCATGTTCATGATCTTAAGCAATTAATTGGAATGAGCATGGTAGGTTGGGTTGTTTGTCTGAAGCTAATTATATTTCAAAGCAACCCACCTAGGCAGATTTGGAAAGAAGATGTCAGGTGTCCTCATAGATACAAGTAGCCATACTCATCCTTGATGTAACTTCCCTGCAGTAAGCACAATCATATCACCAACTATTTTGGCACAATGTCAGTTCCAAAAATAGAAAAATTCCTGACAATATATTTGTTTGTTGTTTTTTCTTCCTGGCAAATTTGCAGACAGTGAAAGTTCAAGGGAATGACATCTCCCACAAGCTGCAGATTTCAAAAGTGAGGAAAAAGGATGAAGGCTTGTATGAGTGCAGGGTGACCGATGCTAACTATGGAGACCTTCAGGAATACAAGGCCCAGGCATTTCTCAAAGTCAATGCTAACAGCCACTCTCGGCGAATGCAAGCCTTTGAGGCATCTCCGATGTGGTTGCAAGACACGAAACCTCGTAAAAACATCTCAGCAGCCGTCCCAAGTAGCATCCACAATTCTGCCAATCAGCGTGTGCGTGCCACCTCCAGCCCCGAAGCAGCAGCCAAAATCCCCAAACAAAGTCCACAATCAGGTATGGTAAAGCATTTTGAGCTTTCATTTGATTGCTTACCAGCATGCAAAAGAAGGCTAAATCAACAAGGTAACCAAGAATTGTGACTAGGAAGAGTGTGGTGCTCATTTATTCCTCCTTCTTTCTGGTTCTATTCTTCCTGCTATCACCTTACTTCCTAAGATCTGAAGAACAAATTTCTGAGCAGAAGAAGCAAAAAACCTTAAAAAACCAAAAAAAGCTATGTAGATTTTATCTCTATTGGTTTTACCCCCCTAAGGCTAACCCTCAAATCGAACCTTAGCTTTCCCTTTAGAGTGTGTGGAGAGAGAGGGACATGTCAGTGAGTGACTTATTTTAAGATGGCTGTGCATGATAAATAAAACACTCATCCAGATGTATTTTACACAAGTCACCTAACTTTTATACCTCCAACATTTGGTGAAATTAATCTACCTTTAGTGTCAATTCTGTTTTCCTAAGTAACTTGACTTCTAAATCTAAGCAAACCTTATATACACTTTATATAAACCTTATATCCTTGTGTAAGATTTAGAAAGATCATGGATTTGTCAGAGAATGTGTTTTTGTCATCTTCAAGTGCTTGACCATTGGCTTTGAGTCAAGGGTCAAAATGCAATGTCTGTCATGCAGAAAATAACACACTACATATCTTGTTTGGGGAACTTTGTTCAGCACTGTATAAATAACCTATGATCAATATCAGCCTGAATTTTCTATATTAATACAGTAAAATTTACAGTTATGCAAAGGTACATGAATATACAGCACTATATGATTGCAATAGAGAGACGGACAGGATAAAAAATTGAGAGGTAAATGATCAAATATCCTCTGTAAAACAAACTTTGTAAGTTGAAGGGTTTCTGGGTTACTTCTATTTACATATAAGGCCCAATCTAAGGCAGAAAACACAACCTAACTTAAAATATATAATGGAAGATAACCTAATTGTCTCTATTTCATAATTTTTATCATAGTATGTTATTAAATCAAGAACTACAAATACAACAAATTCCATAGCATATCTATTATGATATAACTTTCATCTTACAGGCATACTCTATAAAATTCTTTTTTTAATAAGGAAAATAAACTTAATTACAGTTTAAAGCAATATAATTACTCATATGAAAATTCTTAAGATGGTGCACATACTACCACTATTTTTCTTCTGTATATAAATTTTTATAATTTATTTTAAAGTTACATTCAATTCTCTTTCCTTGGAGTTGAGCCACTTTCAATTTTTTGATCTTTTAAAAAATGTCTAAGCTATTAGAAAAAGAGAAATATTTCAGTTGATTAAAATCCATCATTCTACCATGTCTTTCCTTTCAGATAAATGCATATACTGCTAATTTTCCATTGGAGTCACACATTTCAAAGCAGCAGACTCTTCCGTAAAGTGAAAACTCTGATTTCTATTCAGTTCCATGTGAAATTAATTAAAGTAATTAAAGATTTATGAAACAATGTAGCAGAAATACACTGCATTGCTGCCAAAGTGTGCACAAAACAGCTAATTCACTGTATCTTTTTTGATATATAATTGAATCTATAGTATTGTTTATGTCTTTAGTCCAAGTAATATCTTGACTGATTACCAGACATTTGTTATTTGAGTTAGTAGGTTATTGCATGGAAAGGTCATTTTAAAAAGAAAACATTGGTATATACAAAAACCTATCTCTAATTTTTTACTTGAACTAAGTAACGGTAGATCAAGTACAGACGATCTCAATCATAAAAAAAATAAAAATTAAATAGATAAAATATAATTTATTTTATTAATTATTTTTATGACAGAGCACAGACAAATTCTGCATTCATCTAGCTTACCTACTGAGGAAACAGAGTACATAAAAAAATCACTATTAGGCTTAATTTCAATTTAATGGTCACTTGCTACACTAATTATTGGTGATATTTTCTATGAACATCAGTTTAACTCATGAAAACCAAGATTTACTTTCCTTTACTTGAGAAAATCTTGGCCCGACTTCTCCAGATATGGTGAGATTTGGATTTTCACTCCAGTTTACAGTCATTCTTCACCAATAACTACAGGAACTCAAGGCAGTGGTGGGTTTTAGCTCTATCTCACTTTGAAGCAACTTCAGATGAAGAAGGGTAGATACTAGTTGTGAGACCTCAAAAAAGCAAAAAGGAAGGTGTCATAATAGTCTTTCATTTTATGATGCAATATCAACACAATCTCCTTATTTTATCAAATGAGAAACTCTTTCCTTCTATGTCATCATGCTAACTATATATAAGGACGCACAAGATAGCTGTGTAATGACATTATAAGTAAGCAATGTATCCATTCAGCCTAGAACACAGAAACATGCTTCAATACAAATTTAGCATTATTAACTATAAGTTTGTAATAGAAAGACATTGATCGTGATATGTTTGTTTATGTTGAGTCATACATTGACTTCAGCAATACTGCTCAAAGAGAGAAGTACTATTAACCATAGGTAATTGTATCAAATATTCTCCAATATTAGAGACCCGGTGCATAGTTATTGGCAAGCAATAAATTTTTTACTACATTGCTCACAGTGAAATACATTTACAGCAATGGGAAACTCTGCAATTATTTGAATTCTGTATTCAGCTATTTCTGAAAAGCTAATCTGCTAATATATGAAAAATCGAGTCCCATTATATGAATATTTTGTCTCCAAAATTTATTTTTGAAAGGTAGTTAGCACTATACTCAACTCTTTCTATCCTAAGTACACTGCAGAATTCCTTTTATTTCATAACAATAGTTAATGTGTAGCTCTAGAAAGGCAGTTTGCAGTCACTGATATTTTAAAACATCAGCAATTCCCAGTTGAACAGATGTTTCTGCTGTTTTAATTCTTTACTCAAAAGTAAGACTATCTGTGTTATCTGTAAGAGACTTATATAGCTAAGGCTGGCAAATTGAAGTGGTGTGAGTCCATTCAGTAATTTGCACTGCTCTGAAAAATACTAGAGTGAGTATAAAAAAATGTATTTATTATTGTTAGCATAATGGAGATTCAATTATAGAAGAAATAACTCATGACAACATCTCCCACAGATAGTTTTCATGTAATATATTGAGAAGCACTAAACAGCTACCTCAAAGTCAAAAAGGTCAGGAAAGCAAAAGTCAAAGCAATGCAGCTTGACCCTTTCCTTTCATAATTATGGGCTGCAAGAAGTGAAGTAACCCATCACAGCTTAATAGGGATCTGAGTAATTTGACAGGCTAAATCTACATATAATCAGAAAATGTCCTATGTAGGTGGAGTAACAGACTTTTTTTTCTGCACAACAACCTATCTTAATCCAAAGGTAAAAGCACAGAGTTATGACAAAGCCTTGTAACTCTAAGCAATGCTGCAATTAAATGAAGTCCATGAGCTAAAATGAATTCAGGTGAAAGGAAGCCAAATAATCTCCAGGCTGCACCAAATATCTCTATTTCATGGATACAAATCTAGACAAACTCTGCTGCCTGAATTTAAGTGATTCAACAGTTATAGCAACAAAAAGGGCTGAAGAATTTGTTGTGCTGGGAATGTGCATATCCCTCAAACTCTTCTTGTTCTGCCAGTGCTCTATTAAAGCACTCTAAGCCATTAGTTTCTTGAGTTCAGACTCAAGAATATCAGTCTCAGAGAACTTAAAAGGGAATAGGTACAAATGAAGAAGTGACAATCAGGTTCATTTTCTGGCTGCTTCTATACAGACTTTGCACATTTCTAACAACGTTTTGTTCTTTCATGAAGCAACAAATTTAACTATTAACCTAACTAAATGCCAAAACTTCCTGTGATGATGGCAGACTTGCAGTGAGTGACTTGAAAAGCAACTCAAAGGAGAAGGTGGTCCTAAGACAGAGTGATCGAGATTCTTGGCATCATAAATCACACCAAGAAGCTGATCATCAGACATGAATGCAAAAGAAGAAGATGAAAACATATTTCTTCAATCTGATGATACTGATAATCTGATTAAATGCTTTCCTGTCTCCATTTTTATCTATGGAATCTAGGAATCTTTTATTATCAACCACTTTAGGAAAAGATTTTATGTCCAATTTGAAATCTTCTGGGATATAAACCAACTTCTGTGTTCTTTTTTTTTTGTTTTGTTATTTTTTCCTTTTCATTTATGTTTCATTTCCTCTTAAAACAAAGGAATAAAGTGTCTGCTCTTGCGTTCACCAAGGATGACAGCCAGCATTACTGATTTCTTCACTAAGAGTCTTTGGCTTTCACAGTTACTGTTTTAGAAACTCTGTTTCCTTAGCACTTCATAAAAAAAAAAAAAAAAAAAAAAAAAAAAAAAAAAAAGAAGAAGCAAGTGACAGTTTTATGCTTATTCAGATGTTCTTAGAAACTCTTTCAACAAGATGATGCAATAACTACCCCGTTTTAAACCTGTATATACTGCAATCTCTGTTTCTACTTGAAATTTACACTCTGAGTCCCTCTTCCTGAAAAACTGCTCCATGTTCTTTAGCTTCTATGAAATAATGGAATAAATTCAAACCATGTTAATTGATATAGCCCTAATAACTAGTTAGCTGTTGTCCTTGGAACTGTAAGCATCTTTTGAGAATTGTTAATCTGCTCCAAATAACTTCATTGACAAAACAAGGTCTTTACATCAGCTAACCTCTTTTTTTGTTTTTGGTTTGTTTTTAAGGACAGAATTTCCAATTCAGAATGAACTCACTACTGTCTTATATTTCATTTAACACACCCCCCACACACACACACCCATCTTAATTTCTCGTGTTTGCATATTTGCTGTTAGAACAAAATGCATACAAGTACTTAAACTCCTGTTCCTACTGCTTAGTTCATGTTAAACCAGTAACAAACAAACTGTTCTTGGTGTAACTGCAGTTCTAACTCCTATCACAAGCAAAATGGTATCTACTTTTAGCAACCATCCCTCACTGCCATTGCCAATAGCTGATACTACATCATGGTCAATTTCTATTTATTTCTATTCCTCTTCTAAAAACAGAGGTTGAGGAACTAAGGAGAGAAAACACTAACCAACCAATATGGGTTCATTTTTCTTGTTCTACAGGTTTTAACAGTTTTTCAAATCTCACATGCCCATACCAGACAGAGTACTTGGGTATGCTTAGCTACAAAGATATCCTCTCTAAAATCTGAGATATTATTTACAACCTTAGTTATGCCCATGATTAAACAGTAGTAATAAATCACAAGAGAAAATAATAGGTTTCTGAGATTTCTTGAAATAATAATGAAATTTTCATTAAATATATGACAGCTTCACTCATATTTCTGTAACTGTAGTGGTGTTTGGAGGCTGCACGATTTGTCTCCTGTGACTCCCAACAAGAAACAGTAAGAACAGACTGCAGAAACTAAACAAACAAAGTCTAAGAAAGTAATTTTGTCCTTTCTCCACCTACATTGTACTTTATATATGCACACGTGTACTGAGACCTTTCCTATTCTTTTAGTGACATTACCAGTGTGTTTAACTGTCCGTCATTGTTACATATACACTTAATCATATCTTTTCCTTTCTTTTAGTTATTTAAAAGTGAACCTATCAGACTAACCTCACCTTTAAAACAAAATACATATGCAAAGTTTTTCTGAGTAGCAGAATCACAGTAATTCTGTTCCAAATTCCTGATTTAACTTTACTTGGTAAATAAGCACTAGAAAGACTGCCCACACATGCAGTAAACAAAAAAGAAGAAAATAAAGGAAGAAGAGGTAAAAATGGGGTGGAAGGGTGGGAATCTGTGTATGATTTGTTTGTCAGTTCACTCAAATTGCTTTTCATTGCTTCACAATCAGACTGCTTGCACTGGGTCTTCAGAGGTTGCAGCATATGTGACAGGACCTGCTCTTGAAATAACCGATGGGATTTCCTTGCTTCAGAACACAATCCATTTATTACTTGACAGATATGCAGCAAAGCAGAGGATATTTTCACTTCAGATTAGAAGCAGGAAGTTTCCCATCTATGGTGCCCTACTTCATTATGAAAATCCTTTGCATCACACAAAATGGAAAAGAATGCAAACAATTTTCTGCTGGCTGGAATGGATGCAACTCCATTGATGTCTACAGAACATCATTCATCTACAATAGCAAAAAATTTGGTTCAAGGATGAGGATGAAGATAAATTTCCTTCTACTTATAAAGTGAGAGTGAATTATAAGAAGAATCTAAGCTTAGCATAGCATGTACAATCTAAAGATATTTTAGGACAGTGAAGGTTTCTGGGAATTGAATGAAGGGAAAGAAAACCTCTGAAAACTGCTATTTTTAGCTCATTCAGATTCAGGTTTAGTTGCTTCCAGTTTTTTGTATGTTTGTTTTTTCAACTTTGATCAACATGTTTCTAGTGTTTATTTTTGAAACCTTAGGCCAGACTAGCTAGAAATCTCAACACTTCTAATATTTTTTTATTCACTGGAAAGGGAGCTTACATTTGATTAATATAAAAGCTTCAAAGATATTCCAGACACATTACCATCTTTACAGCTATAATGATAATCAATTAATTCTTATTTGTTGCTGATAAAGCAACATTTGAAGAAGAACTAGTGATCTTTCTGCCAGCCCTGAGAATACTGCTTTAAAATCTTCATTTTACCCTTCTTTTTTTTTTTTTTT
>VXBA01004699.1:37346-125017 GCA_013399895.1 Serilophus lunatus
TTTTTGTTGTTTTGTTTTTTAGCTCTTCATTTTTTGTAAGGAAGTTGTCATCGTATTATTTGACACTGCAACTTGCTATCTGTCTGTGTGTGGGTGTTCTAGTCAAATCCACCTCACTGAAGTTTGTTCCCCCACATACTGACAAATGCTACTGTTTCTGAGGAAAACTGCCTAAGGTTCTGTGAGTAAGAATGTAAAAGATGTACAGCTGCATTTGCAGTGCTTCAAACGTTCAATCTCCACGTTCATCAACCAGCAAAAATATGAAGATCAAATCTATGCTATTTCTGCTGCCAATCCCATTTCTACTGCTGTTATTCCCTCAGCTGCTGTTGTCTATGACATGGACTGAGGATTTTGGCTATCAAAACACAGCTACAGGGCTATTAGGATTATAAAAGTGACTTCTACAAGACTGCAGAAGATTGTGTATCTATCTCCAGTTCATTCTGTGCAACTGAAAAAAAATAAAAAAAAAATTGAAAAGGCAAGATGTTTTGTCAAGGAGCAATAATAAATCCATCATAAATCCAGCCAAGAACTAGCAGTAGGTTTCAGAGAGAGCTATCCATTCAGATGGTGAAAACCACTTTAGTAGAATAATACTGTTAGATAATATGACTACATAGGATTGTGCCTGTCTGAAACACTGCCAAAATAACAAAATTATCAATCCAAAATTACCAATTGCCAAAATTACGGGTCTTGTGGTCTGCTGAATTATTCCTACATATACAGTATTTACTAATCAGCCATCATCTTTTACCTGAAGAGACAGAATATCAATGAATGCTATTCCATTGTTATGATTGATCCTACATCTCAGAACTGTAAAGAGAAAGGTATAAAAAATCTGAAATAAATGAAGAAAAATTCAACAACATAGAATGTGAATAAAATAGAATTAATGCAGTATTTGGCACAAATACTTCAAGCTTTTTTCTCACAATCCAACATTTTCAAATGAATGTACTGTGTTTGTAGGCATGATATCCTATTTTTTTGTTTGTTTTTAACACAGCAATAGAGAAGGTGAAGATTTTGCATTGTAAACACTGATTTAGCTCGTAGGGTTTAAGGTGTTCCAACCCAAAGCATTTGTCTTGCTCCAATCAAAAGTTATTGTCCCAAACTGGGAAGGCAGGATGACATAAGTCTCTGCTTCTCAGCTTTCACAGTTCACAGCCTCTATATGGCCATGAAAGCATAATTTATAAGTCTCTATTACAGCTGATTAACTAAAACGCAGAGCTGTTAAATTGAGATAAATGAAGAGATGGCATGGGGTTTTCTTGCATCATTCCTACTGTTGGGGATTTAATTTCTAGAAGATGGAGGAGTCAGAGAGATAGAGGCACTGTCATCTTAAACTGCTTGAGATAAACCCATTAAGAGCTTGTGAGTCACAGCTCTTAGAGACACCTTCAGTTGGTCACAGGCATTGTTTTCATATCTGTAACAACTGCATTATGCACAAGGAAAATAAAGGTTCAGAGAAGTGGCCTGTGCCTCAAAACACTTACCAACCAGGAATATGGCAGAAGAAGACTGACTTATCCAGTGAGGGCTTAGCTGAGTTCCGTGAAAATAGCTCTTATATAAATAGAAGGAGATCAGGTTGACTGTATGTCAAATGTGAGCCTGTTAAGTGTGAAAAATGAGAAAAGAGATTGAATATCACTTGTTGAAATATTTACCAGAAATTATAGTTTCCCTTCTGTGTTATAATAACCCTCTTTATATATGTTTTTCATGATAGTACTGCTGAAGTTGAGAAATATAAAATATCACCCGCTTAAATTTTCTTTCTGATAGAAGAAAGAATTAACTGGATGCAAAAAGCAAAGAATTAAAAAGACAAGTGCAATTTTATTTTTTTTTAAATAAAATTCTTGTTGTAACTTTATGGTATCTTTCAGAAATGGCTCCATTAACAGTTTAATTACGATGTGGCCTACATCAAATACACACAGACACACTTATATATACTTTACAAAAGTGCTGAGAAATTTGTGTTGGAGTCATGTTCATTAACAACAACAAAATCCTAATGCAAACAAAGAGTCAATTCTATAATTTTTGTTAACAACCTAAATTCAGCCTTCATTCGGGATAGGGCATATTTACATGCAAGTATAGGATGAAGATGAGTTACCACAGAACAGCCAGAAAAAACTGTACTTACTTTAGAATCAGACACTTCATACAGATAAATACAAATGAAGCAGTTTATGTTTTTCTTGTCATACATTAAAAAATAGAGTAGGACATTTTTTATCCATGGTTTTCAGAGATAGGATGGGAAAGAAAGGTGCCTAGTGCTGATAAGAGCAGTCAAAAAGCATGCTACAAGTTATTCCAAAACAATACCAATTAACCAATTGCAAAAGCCTGTGTTTTCTTGAGCTAGCACCCCTCCCCCTCAGCTTTGAACTGTTACAATGGGCACTGCATACTGAACTTCTCACATGTTTTGCCTAAATAGCTAATACTGGTATTTTACAAACTATTTGCAAACACCTCTTTTAGCAACTTTGTTCCCAAAAATTACTCTCTCACTGAAATAGAAACAGCTGTAGTCAATGGATCATTTATATATGTGGAGAGAATTTAAAACTTTCAAAACTCTAGCACCAACTAAAGGAAGGAGGAAAATTAGGATATGTGCTACAGATGGCTGATGCTTGGACATTTGTGACTGGGAGTTCCAGGTAGGCAGAATGTCATTCTCCTAAGAAAGTTAGGCAGGGAAGTTTAAGTATCCAGATTAAAAAGCTTCCATGCTATAGTAAATATATAGTACATATGTAATGATGGAAGTAGTCATAGTTGTACAGACACTAAACAATTCAGAGACATCAAGGGCTCACTATATTCTTGGCTGATCACATGAAATTTCAAGTACTTTGACACATGCACAAAAACATTTCTAGCTGCTAGAAGGAAATATAGGATTCTAAGGCTGAAAGCTGTGTGCCTTAGGTTCAGAAATCATTATGACTTTGGCACACTCGATCCCATAGATCACCTGCAGAGACAATTCATTTACACTTCATTTCACCAAATAGAAGTCTAACTTATTGCTACATTACTACACTAAACTTGTTTAGGAGATTATCATATGAAAAAGGAAGCTAATATGCTAATATGCTATATATGCTATATTCTTAGCTAAATGCTAAGAAGCTGAATTTTGATGGAATAATCTGTCCAGATAACTCGACACAATTCCAAAGAAGCATAAACATTTGAACAAAACTTAGGATCACTGCTACAGAAATGAATGACACTTGTGAAGTTAATATCATACTTGTATATAAAGTATTATTTAGTATTGAACTACTTATGAACAGAACTTTAAAAAATCTCTACATAAAAAGAAAAGGAAATGCACTAATGAGAGTGCATTACAAGATAAAGTATATAGGAGAGACCAAAAGTTGCACCAGAAATGGAGTAAGTCAAGTACAGTATCCATTTCATCTTTTTGAAAAAGTTTGTTTCAACTCATTTGTTCAAAAAGTTCAAACTTTTTGCTATCTTCGTCAGAACATTATGAAAATCTATATGTGTTGATGAATTTCCCATTTCATTTATACGTCTAGGGATCTCACCTCTCTCTGTTGTCTGTTTAAGGGTGACAGGGTTGAATAATTTTGATGATCTCGTTTCTCATCTTTGAGAAGGACATTAGAGATCCTCTTAGCTTTTTCATAGTGCATGATTGTCCAATTAGAAAGCCTGATTCTGCTCAAGAGGGTAGAGAATGACATACGAACGAGAGCACTTTTTAAAAGACTTAAAAGAGAACGATATGCTTCAATTGAAGAACAAGAATGACAAGATTTAATTGTTTCTCTAGGTAAGAGAAAATACAGGGAATGACAGACAAAGTGGTCTGAATGTAAAATCTCATGTTTAGTTGCACCAGTACACCCTTAATTCTTCTTCTGTACATTTTGGTATTGAGGAATTGCAGAATTCAATTGAAGTCCTACTCTTCTTTCCTTTTCTTCTGCTTTCATACTGTATCTGCTGTCCTTTTATGGATTTACTATGTTTTTTTTCTGGACCACTACCTGAAGCCAAAGTATCATTTTCCTATACGCTACCTATTTGAACTCTCCTCAGGTTTCTTCTTCAAAATATTGCCATCTCAAGTTTGCACTAGAACATGACTTTAGGTGTAGCTGTCAGCAATTTAAAGGTTGTGACCTGTCTTAGCCCAGAAAGAGCTCCAGGAGTTATTGTGGCTCAATTCTGGGAGAACTCTCATCTCTATTCATTGTTAGAAACTTGTAATTTTTTTTGCCCCATGACAAGATTGAACACTTCTGTTCACCTGAGTGCCTTACTTAGTGAAAGATAAGGATTAGCTATCCATCTAGAATCTCAACTCTCTTCTTCATCTGCTCTTCTGGGCAGCAGTGACAGAAAAGGAACAGACATCAGATGAACAGAGCTGCACACTGAATGCAAAGTCTAAGTAGACTTCAGGGAATTTCAAAACATAACCTATTTCATATTTCAATCAATTTGGAAGCAGTATCTTTCTTTCAAAATGAAAAAAAATTTCCAAAATTCAGAACTTTTTCTTCTGGTGTGTAAGACAAATTAATTCACACAAAACAATGAGGAGAAATTCACACTCTTTTAAGCTGATTACTGTACAGCCAATGGAGAAAGACGGAATGAAAGTCTAAGAAAAGAAGGGAGTGAAAGCCTAAGCAAAAGGATCTACACCGAGTATGGTATTTACTATTCATCTTCTGTCATTCATTTCCCCAAAATCAAACAGAAAATTGAGCCTTAAAATACACATGAGAAGTCATTTCCCAAAAAAGGAAAAGGTAGACCTTGTGGAAGGGAAAATTTTTCCCTGAGTATGGATATATAAATCCCAGCAGTATAGGAGAGATACACATAACTGTGATTTCTGCAATTCAGAAGAATAAGAATAATAGCAATTGGTAGGCCAGAGAGAAAGAATCTATTTATTTAAAATCTGTGTGAGATATATTCAAATAAAACTTCAAATAAAATCAACCATATTTGGTTTCACCTATTTTTATAGATATAAAACTTCAAATGTCTTCCAAGAAACCTTATGGTTCATTTATCTCCCCAGTAAAATTATGACAGGTATCTCCTGAACTTACTGTGCATGGAAATTATGCAAAATTGTGATTTCAAATGGTTTCAGCTGGGGCTGACAGGAAGACTATTTAAAATCAAACACTATGAACCAAAGTTAAGTGTTGTAAAACAGCAGATCAGGCACTTAAAGATGGAAAACATCAGCACAAATTCCTGAAAAATGGAACTTCCAAGGTTTCAACACCACTGTTGTTTCAGAAATCAATAGAACAGTGAAATTAATTCATATTCAGCACAATCCAAATATAATGTCCCCCATACGTATGAAGGGATATTTTGGTATCATGTAATACACACAGAAAACCTAGGACAGACTTTTTTGTGTCTGGTTTTATTTCTCCTCTACTGGTCAGCACAAAACCAGCATGCTACTCAGGCATTGATCACTGGTTTACTAATTAAAGGAAACTCAAGGATATCCTTACTAATGTTACATGTTTAGTAAAATATAAAAGAAATATTGTTGAATTTTCAGATTCCTTCTGTTACTTATTCGTTGTATGCATAACTGTAAGGAGACAGCTAGGCTCTGACAGGTAGTGAGGCTCAGAACGCAGGAGGCTGTTGTATCCCAGAGACAACCCAAACCTTGGAAAGCTCGAAGAGTGCCAAACTTGCTATGTTTCAGTTCTGGCAGATGCAAAGTGCTTGAGATGTTGGTTTGTTAATCGTGTAAGGTACTTTGACAAATAGGAGATGCTAAAATTGCAGTGCCTGAGGCAGCTGCTTAGTTTCCAACTCAGTGTTTCATCCAGTTGTGAAAAATAAATGGGCAAAATTGTTCAACCAGCATTTGTTTTTCTCTGCTTGCATCTCAAAATCCTGCGTACCTTTAGACAAATTTTGTCTGACCAATATTTTAGTGAAAGTAAGGGAATATAGTCATTCAGGCATGCAATGAGTTACTACTTGTTTGATCTGTTAGAGTTTAATAAGAATTTATAACTTCTGATGGCTTTACTTTATACTTAGATGCTCTAAAACTGATTTCATTAACAGAACAAAATTGATGTTTAGCTCTTTGATCCATATAGTATGAGCAATGAAATATGGTTCAGCATTTGTACAGAGATGGTTTTTATTATTTTAAACACCAGGGTCACAATTATTTATGCCATTTTTCTGTATTCCTAACATTTAATTAAATCATATATTTTAATAAAACACAGCTCAAACACTTTAGTGGCATGAACTACTCTTTCATGCTGTTGCACAAAAACTTATGATCACATGCCTTTGGCAATACAGCATTTTGTTTACAGGAGAAAGCTAATCATTTCATGGACATTTGCACTTTTGGATGCGTGTTAGTAGCAGGAAATAAATGAAAACTAATGGGGATTTACATCTCACAGAAAGAATTTAACTGTATCTCAGTGGCTGATAGGTAAAACTGCAAGTATGCCTGACCCACAATTAAGTGGTGTTTAATGATAACATAGAAATAAAATATGTATACATTACACTACACTTCTTCTGAGTTACTGTCTTTGAGGGTTACATAACTGCAGTCCAGCTTCACCCAGTCTTGTTGACCTGCAACAAAATTTGTTTTATATCACATTATGTTAATTAGAAAATAATGTTTGAAATGGAGGGGTGACAAGTAATCAATTTAGCCAGTCACAATCCAGATAGACAGGTTCTGACTTTATTTATTTGTTTTCATTATATGAATTTTAGTATTTATGAATTTTAGTATTTATGAATTTTAGTATTCATGAATTTTAGTATTTATTATATAAATAATTATTTCTTTGTTTGTTTTTTTTTTTTACTTTGCTCACTGTACCAGTGCTATTATTTAAGTCTTGATCAGAACAGTAGACTAAAAACACATCTGCATGAAATGTTTGAATTTGGATACTCTGAATTTTCGAGACATTAGAACTTGGATTTTGATCTGCACTTTGCCTCTGCTATAAGACTGAAAGAAAATGGTGGAATTGAGTCTGATTTAAACATCCTCTCACTTTGAGATTTGAAGTCAAATGGAAATTTCTGAGTATTTTTAGACATTTATCTTTTCTCAAGATGAAAAGCAAAATAAAAAATATGAGTCAATATGACAGAACAGAAAAATGAAAAAAATCTAAAAAAGCTGCTTTCAGTTTTGCTGTATTCTTATTCTACATTTGCAGCTCTCATTCCCTCAAAATATAAAGAAACAGATTATGTCCATGAAACAGAATATGTTCATGAAAGAACAAATAAAATTCTTTTTCACATCTCTAGAAAAAGAGAAACCTGAGCATACTTAAACTTCAATTTTATCTTAAAAGTATCAGTGAAAATATGACAGCACACCTCGTAGCCATATATGTCACTGTACATTACAAGTTGATTTCATTTGGGCTAATGAATTACTGAACATTTATTTGTTAGACAGCATTTTGGAAAATATTAAGCCAAATTAGGATATACTAACTGGTTCCCAAAACCTTGCAGAGGACTCTGTCTATGGCAGTTTTTTCCAACTATCCTAATAGCCTCTTTCTTCACGTAGAAGCTGAAACTGTTTTAGTTGTTATTTCCCCTAAATTTGTCTGATGTATTCAACTCTAACCTAACTTGCATGTACTTGCTGCATGTGCTCTAACCTAAGTCCCCAGCATGATAAAGAAATACCAATTTGCTGTTTAGAAAAATGTGCATGTAGAACACGTGGTGTGAATTGCACAGAGGTAATGATTTATGCAGACTGAACATACAATACAAAGGTTATCGTGGGTATGTGCTATATATTACCTCCCAATTTGGGGATCTACAGATTGTTGCATTGAAAAGAGCAAAACAAAAGCAAAAATCAAAGAATGTTTTGCCTGCAAATATTTTTGGTGCTGCTTTTCCCATTGTGAAATATTTGAAATCAAACTTGTATCATACTGTTTGTCTTCCATGTGTTACATCTTCCAAATTCTCAAATTGCAACACCATTAATTGTTAAAATGTTCTTTTAAAAAATATCCATGAGATTTTTCTGAGTTGCATTATACTTTTTTTTTTTTTTTGCAGAGGAAATGTATCTCCAAAGACCTCTTTAGACTTGTTTTGAACCATGTATTTCTCTACTTCAATTAAAAAAAACCAAACAACTACAAACACTTAAATGGAGTAAAACAAGTGAAAGTGATTCAATACATCAGGAAATGATCTAGCACTGAAAAAGGCTCTAAGTTCTGCTAATCTCCTTAGGGAAAGAAAAGCCTTTATAAAAATCTATTGAATGACAAATTTTACACCTTATATAAAAGAGAGAAAAAAATCCATGCTGCAATAAAACCAAAACCAGATATTGAACTCAGTCCTTGAGTTCAAGCTTGTAAATACTACTCGTGAGAGAACAACCCACAAGAAAAAGTTACAGCACATTTTGATTGTGTATTTGCTTGTTACTAATACAGAACCAGTGTCTGGAGAAGCCCAGCAAAGTACTGCAGTGTAGTACAGGTAGCAATGTGCGATAGGCAAGAGAAAAGTAGGCTTCCCATTCCTATCTTCATTCTGTTAGAACTAAGATCAGAGTTCCCTTGAAATTCTTTGAAAAACCTTAGTAATGTCTTTGAGACATGTTTACATTTAAAACTTAATATTAATTTAGACATTCAGTTCACACGTGAATAATTGAAATATCACTTACTTGAAAGGTCTTGTGTATATGACAGAGGACTGAAAGTATTTTATGGTAACCACTACATATGCAACACCACAGACCATGAATTTACTAAATTAAGCAATGTTCATTGCTTTTTCAGTGCTTTTTGTGGCTGCAATGAAATTCATAATTCTTTTCAAAAGTAGCTTATACATGATTAGTACATTTTTTAAAAAATAACCATTTATTACAGGTCTGGTATTATTGTGGACTGCCTATAGCACCATCATTACTTTGTTATAGAATTCATACCTGTAACCATCCATAACATTGATACCTTTCAAATATACAACATAGATACAAAATCTACTAATCATGTATTAACCTGTTATAATCAGAACTTCTATTTAAAGCACAACCAAATTAAATTTATAATTTTCACTTCAAGTAATAGGTTTCAAATTCTGAATGTAATTCTATATGACAGGGAATTATCAAACACTGAGACTTTACCAAGTAGATGTAAGACATCTAAATACTCATATTCTTGGTGTGTGAACATTTCAGTGTTACTAGTTTAGCCCTGATTGTTTTATTTCTGCTAGCACACTAAAATATAGAGTTACATTTTTGAAAATAATTATATGTACCATTGTTTTCATAGCTTTTTAAAAAGAAAAAAAAGTCTGGGAAAATATAATTTCTCAAAAATAAATCATTCAAATCTTTTGGCAGTCTGTTTCCCACTTGTAAATAGCACAACCATTTGTCAGTATCTCCTCCAGTTTACAAGAAAACACTCCAGCTATTAGATGGCTTTTTTGTTAGCAGTCAATGATATAATGTTTTGAAATGATTTTGTAAAGAACACTCTGAGATGGAACGTGTTTGGGTTTGTTCCTTTTAGCATATGGTTTCACAGGTTAACATTGTTTAAAAAAACAGACAAGAAAAAAAAAAGCAAAGCAAAAAAAACCCCAAAAAACTCCCTGGGACTGAAATACTTTGTATGTGTTGTTATTTGCAGTGCATGCCAAGACATTCAATGGGCACCAGAGCCAACCTGGCGAGCTAATTAAATATATAAATGTATATGTTTAAAACAGCCTTATAAGGAGCATTGGAAATCTGCAAGATGAGCGAATATCTTATAACTTCTTCCGCAGGTGCGAGGATAGCTACAAGCCATGGACTTTCTGTCCTGCTTCTTGTTTGTGGCTTTGTGAAGGGTGCTTTGCTTTAATCTAAAAGTGCTGACTTTTTCCAATATCACTTTCTCTTCTTAAAGCAAAGAGCAAATCGCCTGTAAAATCCACGGAGCGGACAGCAAAGTTGACCCTAACCTCCAACCACCACTCTGCACCCAATGTACTCTAAATCTCTACACAAGGAGCACCTTCTTCAGGAAGTACAAACAAAATTACTAAATAAAATAAATATTATATATAAAAAAAGAAGAGGATACCACATGTTTTCTTGATATATCTTATTTTCTTTGGCGTATCACTGATATTTAATTTGAAGAGAACTAGTGTGATGTAATCAAATGTTTTGTAACAGCAAGACCTATTTTCCTTTTCTTTCGGCAAGGAGAAGCCTCATCCTTGACTTCTCAGGGGTTGGCCTGCGAGTCATCAATGTTACAGAATTAACCATGGATGACATTTAGTTTCCTACGCTGAGAGAACCATTACAGCCTGGAAGAAAAAAGAGGCCAAATAATGAAACAAACCATTAATATCAACCCAAATAAAAACCACACAAACTTTATCAAAAAGCTTTTTTTTTTTTTTATTCCCCTGAAAAAATAGGAGAAAATAAATTCTACAAAGCAGCTCAGCAGAACTGAGGATGGTGTTTCTGGGAAAAAATGAGGATATTTCTCTTTTGAGGGTTTTTTGTTTGGTTTGTTGTTTGTGGGGTTTTTTCTTCTTTTTAATATTATTCTTTTTTCCCTGCGGGGTTTTCCCCTGTCTTTTTGTTCATTTCTTCCTCAATGGTGGCAATTAGAGACTTAGGCCAACCCCTGACAATTGTATGGAGGTTTATATATATATACATCTTTTTTTTGTATGTGTGTGCGTTCTATATTTCCGTGTGTTTTCTCTAATTTTGCAACTCCTGTATATGCAAAACTAACTTAAATTCTGTAAATTGCTTATGGTCTGTGTGATATAACTTCAGAGTAGACATACTTTGGTCCTCATGCAAGCCAGTTTTTAATATTATCTATATGTCGTGCCACCAAGAGACATCTTTATTTCCTTTTTTGACAAAACATCACTTTTTAGTTTGTAATCCAGTAATGTGTGGATTTTGTAATACATATCTTCACTCTGACTGGTTTGACCCCCTTTAGCCCTCTGTTTACTCTGTAAATGCACATTAAAATTTGTTATAGTCTCTAGACAATGAATTATTTTAGTTTGTATGCTGTGTTGGAATTCAGATGCTGAAAGCTCTTTTAGCTTGTGAAGTTTATAGCAGATGAAGTGATTTGATCACTAGAGACTTTAAAATGCAAGTTTGCAGTCAAATACTACATGTAAAGGAAGGTAAGAAACAGAAAACAGGCAAATAAACCAGAACATGATGTAAAGAAGGTTATTTTCTTAAGAAGTTATAAGAAAGTGAATTTATTACACTGATAAACTATATTTGCATCACAACTCCTTCTACATGGCCAAAGAAGCATCTTTCTTTGATTTTTTGGAAGAGGATTTTCATTACTCATTGACATTCTTAATGAAAATACTTTTTTTTCTGTGAATTGAACATGAGAATTTTGCTGTTGGATAATGTAGTATGCATTACATGAATTACATTCATTAATGCAGGAAGTAAAAATTGCTGCCACTTGCAACTGTAATCAGGAAGGCTTTTTTCTTGTTCCCATCTTTCCACTGATACTGAAAAATTCACACCCTTTCATTTATCAGCCCAGACAATCATATACACAACATGCCTATGATCTATTTACAGCAGCATTAAGTAGCTGCAGTACGGTCAGCTGCGTGATTTCTCCTTGCTTTTTAAGTAATATAGAAGAAAGTAAAAAAGTATGTTTAATATCTCACCAATCTGTGGTCTATAGGCTTAGCATTTTATATCAAAATATTCATAGGTCTGAAGTCTTCCCCCATTACTTTCCAGGGATAAAGAACGAATAGTGGCATAGAATCAATACTTTGGAGCGCTGATGCTTTGAAAGAGGATAACATATTTGTGCAGATCTAATTTCCCATACATTCTGTACTATAAATTTAATTGGGATAGTCAGTCTTTCTTTGGTTTTAGGCAAGTCTAAGTAGTAATAAAGAGAGTAGAAGTTTGGTCTAATACAGACAAATCAGGAATAACTTTCAGGAGCAAAAGGGAAAAATTTCTTCTATTTTGAAATAAAATGTATGACCCATTTGGAATGTTGTGTATTGAAAACGTTTTGCCTACTGACAAAGAAGTTAAAACCGGTCCTCATTAAAATGTTCTGAATCAAAATCAGTATTCTGGATCAGAGGAAAGGATAAAAAAAAGTCAAAAGTCAGAGCTTTTTGAAGTCTCACTTTCTGAACACACCTATGGAACCAAACTTTGAGAGCTCTGGAGAGAAATCTGCATTTTCCTCATGAAATGGATATCTGTGACTGGATGACATGAGTACCTTCTGCCTGGAGCTTGGGAACTTGTTTCCCTTGGTTTTAACTGGAGTCAAGTGCTTAATGTCACATGTGTTTCTTTTGTTTATTATACCATATATCTTGTATGAATATTCCATGTATTCACAGAGTCATATAGACTACCCACAGTGATATGGCATTTTACAGAGCAGTTTAGCATCACAATGTTGAAGTTGCTTCTATGTTAAGCTGATATTGTGTTTTGCTTTATGCTGTTAGCTGCTTGGATTTAAGTCACCATGTACGAGGAATTCAGATTAAAGAACCAGCTGAAATTAAAAGCAGAATTCCAGAATGCTTGGACTAGTGTGATGCAAGTCAGAAGACACTACCGAGGAAGGTGCCATATTGTGATCTGCTATCAGTCAACAGTGTCAGCACAAATAAAACCCAAAAGAAATCTGTAGGACTTTTAAAAAGCCTTTAAATCTTGCATGTGATGCTAAGAGGATAGAGTAATTATCCTCTTCCCCCTCTCCTCAAGATAACACACCCAAATTCTTCAAATGAGGCTGGCCCAGCCCTTCTGTGTGCAGATCTAGAGCACCGCTTTAGAATTTTTGCCAATTGGTGTGGAAGCAGCAGCATCTCCTAACAGCAGCAAGTACTGCATTTCTAAATTCTGTGCTGTTTCTTAACAGCCATTTTTCAAATTGAGGATCTTCCTGAAGCTCCTAGAAATTCTCAAAATGGAAGTTAAGACACTTTCCTTTTTTCTAAGAATTTAATTATGAATAATATTTGGTATAGGAATGCAACTACTACCATTTTATGTCTGGTGCAGTTCTAGTTTGGATTTGACACCAATAGATTAAGAAATTGACTCAATTATATTCTTAAAAGCTCCTCATTGAGTCAAGTATCTAAAAGGGCAATTAGCATCTAGCGGTGGTGAAGTCTTTCAACCCAATATCCTTAACCTCTCTACAAAAATACTCTAGTTTTGAAATGATCGTTTACATGACTCATCCTTCTCGCTTTGTGTCCCCAAGGCCTCATTGCATATGTGACTTTCTTCAGATTGTTCCAACAGTTTTTGCTTTTAATAGAAGAATAAACATTGATAAGTAAAACACTTTTTTTTGTATCAAGGTATATGCCATCTACACTCTCAGACTTTGATGTCTGATATATCATCAGGCTGAAAGAAACATTCCAGCCCCATTAAATCTCAATAACAGCTTTTGTATTACATGAAAAAAAAGAGATCTGTGTCATTTTTGTACTACTATCAAAGATTAATACAGCAACAGAGCCTGCCTCAACACTTCTTCTTTTCAATTGTTACCAATATTCCTTTAAGCTCTGGAATTTCGTGCGGACAAGTTGCTGCATAACATGTTTGACCTTCCCTTTCTTAATTGCCTTTTGTAGATTCTTCAAAGAAATTTCTGGAGAATGAGGGGTGCTCAGACCATAGATTTAAAAAAGCTTGGAAGACTAATTTAAGATTGACTATTCCTGAGAGCTCCTGTTAAGGAAGGTACTAGAAAATTTGAATGGTAAAAGCTGAATCAATCATGAGCTATTGTTATTTCTTTTTCATTCTTAATATTGAATATTTATATTGCAGCAGTACCTGAAGGCAAAGATCAGAAGTAGTTCTAAACATATAAGACACCACATCAAAAGCAATTGGACTGCTGGGAGGTTCATACTTATGCACAGAATTCAGCACCGCTGTGATTTAGGATCAGAACATGCTCTATAACCACTTTTTCTCACATTCATTCCTTGAAGTATTTTTGCTTCATTGAAATAAAATGAGGAAACAGTGGCCACTGCAGAAATCTGAATACCTGCCTAATATTTTTTAGTGTTAAACTTCTAATTATCTTTGCAGCGATGTCATCATTAAAGTCAACATGGTGGGAGGAATAAATAAAGAAAACAATTCAAACCATTGTCATTTGCGGGTATGGAAACATTTGTCCATGACACTACTATTGGTAAATGTCAAATGTTGTTTATAGAACTAAAAACATTAGAAACCAAGAACGGGATCATCGTACTTTGTAATATAATTTTTTAAAGGTTAATATTCCATGATTAGCCCAGCTAAAAAATGCTAAGCTCACAGTAAATTGCTTAATGCAACTCACAATAAATGCCTTCAGTCTTTTGTTCTGAGCTTCCTAAATATTGATTTATTTGATTTCACAGTCATAAAGTTTGCACATACATTGATATAATTGAAAGATTAAACATAGTTTTTCTAGTCCTTTTCATCCAAACAATACAAAAAGAAAGTTACATTTGTCTATAACAATGAATCACCGTCAATCGGTAGAGATACTTGCAAAGAACCAGAAGTGCACTTCCTTGAGACTCAAGTTTAAGTGCAATCTTATTTCATTTTTTCCTTTTTGGGCTATTCTTTTCTTGCAAACATTTCAATCTAAAAAAACCCAGACTGTCCTGTATACCCTACAGGACAAAATAATGTCACCTTTGTTATGAAAGAATCTAGGGGGAAGAAAGGGGTGGAGGGGAACGGTCTAAATGTTTGCAGTGTCCTATCACCTCAAAATAGCTTGATATATATAGATATAATTTGAATTCAAATTGTATTATGCTGATAGTAGAGATGGTTTTCAGATGGGAGCAAATGAATTTTTTACTTATTGAAATGCTCCTTTACATAGACATTACAGTAGAGAGAGAGGTCTTATGTATGTATGAGACTATTTACTGAATGGCAGCTCATAAGGAAGCCAAAATGTACATAACAGACTATTAATTCTATTCTTGTTTTTATATGCCATGAACTTGAAAAATGAGAGAAAAGAGGGTCTGACAACTAGCTGCCTAAAATAAACTATTTCATTCAAATCTTTGGAGAAGCAAATTAGTTATTAAAATTACTTGTATAACTATAAACTATTAAATTAAATGGGGTTTAGATTTTTAAGCTAAGTTATATACATTATATATAACATTGTTGTATATATAATATACAAGAAGGAGACGATGACTTCTTTTGCTGCATCTGATAGAAGATTATGTTGATTGCTGCTGAATGTTTTCAATATCAACTGATTAACAGACCCTTTAAATCACTGGAAACTATACTTAAAAAAAAACCCAAAAAAAAAGAGGGGGGAGGGGGCCAATTTATCTGATCTCCTACAATACACAGCAATTTTTGGATATTAACCAACACCGGTTCAGGTTCTAAAAATGTTTCTTTTTTATCATAATAGAAAAGAAGGAATCCACACTTTATTAAAAATAAATGTCAACATGTTTACTAAATGACTTTAATGTCTTTTTCTTGGGTGATTTGGACACAAAATCTGTTTTTTCTGTTCATCTATTTCTGATTCACTCAGTGGGGCCAAGCACTGAAAAAAAACACAGGGAAAGATGGATCCTGATTGTATTAATTGAAATCCTGTGTGAGAGAAAACAGAAGGTGTGATTCTTTCTGTTTCCCTACAACAACCAACAGCAAAGAACCTTCACGGGGACTGACAAACCAAATCACTGCTATAAAAAATTACATTGATAGTTCAACTTTGCAACAAGGTGAAACACTAAATGAAATTAAATTGAATTCCTCTACCAAAATGCAAAAGCCTTTCTTCCAAAACTGTGACTCTTCAACTGATATGAAAGAAGATCTTGTAATTAGGGTTTTGAACAGGTAAAGGTTTATTTCATCTTTTGCAACTGCACAATGGCAGACCCCAGGGAGACTGTCAGTTTTTTCCCTTCCACCATCACTGCCCTACAACTGAGTATTAACGATGAGGGCGCTCAGGAGTTGAATATATATTACAGAACAATAATTTTCTATACTTAAATTTATTTTCTTTCTACTGTTTTAGCTTTTCAGCAGAGATATCTTGTTGCATCCCTCAGGTAATTTTTTTTTTTAAAAGTGAGGAAGTGTTTACATAATTCATAAGCATTGTGGATAGCTTGTTGTTTTGTTGAGGCTTTTTAATAGTTCTTAGCACTTAACAAAACAGGTGTAAAAAGTAACCCAGTAGTGTTCTAAAGCTGTCTACATGTCAGAACTACTTGTATTAATGGCAAATAAATCCCCAACAAAGCAAAAACCTTCTGGCCTGGAGTTCATTCAAATCAGGAATACAGAATGCTGAGGAAAGGAGGTGATGAGGAGAAAGCTCCTGGAGTGATTCTGGTGATGGTGATCTGATCTTTGTCTTTAACCTTTCCAGTGTACTTCCTGGACTTCGCAAGGAAAATAAATTCTGAAAAAACTTATGCACATGGGGCAGCAGAAATAATGCATGCAGTACTGCTGCCAATCTTGTGCAAACTACAGGACCTTCTGAGTTTACACAGCAGCACTGTGCAAATGGGCAGAATATCTCATATTGTCTGGATTCTAGAGATGCTGAATGTCTGGAACTGGTAGATATAGGCTGTTCCCACCTCTGGATGGGATTTGTGTAACTAGAAAAGTTGTTCCCTTTCTAAAGCTCCTGACCCATAGGACAAATAAAATATAGAATACTAAAAATAAAGAATAGTGAACAAAATTCCTCAGGACTCTCCCTTACTTTCTGTGTTTATGAATGACACTTCTAATATAGAAGTTCAAGAAAACTGCTCTCTTCAGCAATAACTTCTACAGATAGACTTGGAAAATATTATTCAACCTGAAGTTTGCATCCCAACTTTATTTCTCTCACTTTTGAAAGGTATGTCAATATTGATATAGAATATAGTAAAGAGAAGCCAAAGTGACACGTGCCAAAATCCTCACGCAAAACAGTATTAAATATGAATTATCAAGTATATGTAATACTAAACCAAATTCTTTTATTAGATACTTTAAAGAGTCACTGAATTACAATCATGAAATTTAAGGAGAGATCTGGGAATTATGCTCTATTATGCGTTTGTTTCAAACGATAGTAACCTTAGAGCTGCTTATAATTTGGTAAATTAAATGCTGTTTAGTATGGGTTTCTATAAAGGTAAGCAATATAGGTATTTAAGACATTTGTCATGAAAATGTACACAAAATACACAGAATTATGGAGACGGACCTGCTGATGGTTACAGCATTCTCATTCTCAGCAGATGGATGAAGCAGATGGAAGATCTGTGTTTTCTTCACACTTTTATTACTGATCAGTAGTTGACAGCAGTAATATCAGTTCTACCCTGCAGATATACATATGCAATGGGGTTTTTTTATTATTATCCACTTTTTCTTTTTAAACAGACTAGGCTTTTAGTAGTCCTCAAAAATATGTAACAGAGAGAAAAAAAATAGAGGCAGTTATATGGAAGTATGGGATCCTTCAAATATATTCATTGGACAAAAGCTTTCCTTAGGAAAAGAAAGACATCATGTTATACTGATGATGAGTTTGTCATATAGAAGTCATGTTTGAATCACTGTTCAGAAAGATTTGTCATCACATATGCTAAAAAGGAGGCTCTACTTGAAACATTTCTGTTTGAAATTGTAAAATATCTTATTTATCCTCATTTTGATTTGCCTTCTGTATTTTGTTTCATCAATTTAAGATATTATGCCATACAGCATTGCTGAACTGAATGAGAAGCACTAGCACAGTCTATTTTACTCAGTTGTCTTTGCAGGCTGTGACTTCCTAGCTGTAGGGTGGTTACAAAGAAATGGAGTTGCGGAAATGTTTTAACTCAATCACAGCTGTCTCTGGTCATCCAAAAAACCAAACCCTAGCCATCTGGAGGGGATTTCAAAGCAACACCATTTCAGAAAGCTGACACAAAATCTGCCAATGAACTTGCACACGTCTAGTGTAGATGAGCTGAACCTAACACTGGAATAACTTGTTTCTGTACTAACTGCAGGCATTCCAGGGAAAGACAAATGTGCTCAATGTGTCAGAATCAATGAAAACACCATTGTAGTGGTTAATGGGCAAGCAACCAGAAAATATATTATGACATATATGAAAGAAGCTACATAATATACTTTGAAAATAATAAAATGACATGACACATGTTTCTGCTGTCTGCTGCTAAGGAAAACTACATGCAGGTTTAGACTCATTATCCATGATAACACTAATACCAGAATGTGGCTGTGAGATAAAGACCTATCTCAAAATGAAGCTGGATGACTGAACCGCTGTATCCCAATAGGTAACTATATGAGTACTAGAGCTAGTAATGTCTTAAGTGAAACTGGACACTTGTATAAAATCTACAGATCCAGTAGGGGCTTTTTTTTTAAAAGCCCATGTGAGATGTAGCAAGAAATTGTTTATCACTCTCTACTTAGCACTGGTGAAGCTGCACTTCAAATCCTTATGTTCAGTTTTCAGATCCTCACTGCAAGAAAGACATTGGGATGCTGGAATACGTCCAGAGAAGGTCAATGGAGCTGATGAATGGTCTGAACACAAGTTTGATGAGGAGTGGCTGAAGGAGTAGGAGTTGTTTAGCCTGGACAAAAGGAGGCCTAGGGAGGACTTTTTCACTCTCTACAGCTACCTGAAAGGAGATTGTAGTGAGGAGAGGGTCAGTCTCTTCTCCCAAGTAAGAAACAGGATGAGAGGAAATTACCTAAATTTATGCCATGAGCTGTTAAGATCAGATATTATTTAAAATTACTTTACCAAAGGGGTTGTTAGTCATTGGAACAGACTACCCAGGGAAATGGCTGAGTCACCATCCCCTAAGGTATTTAAAAGAATGTTAGATGTGGCACTTAGGTACATTATATAGTATAGGACTTGACTTGTTTGGTCAATGGTTGGTCTCAATGATATTAAAGGTCCTTTCAAAACTATATTTTTTATGATTTTGTGAATATAAGTCTTTATTTTTCAAAATTAAAACTAACAAGCATCTACTGCAGGTGAGGAATAACATAAGCTTAGACATATAATTCCACGAGCAAGTTATTCCAGGAGGATATTTCTGTTTTTCTCTGAGAAGCATAAACACTAAATACTGAACTAGGTGGACCCCATTACATGCTGTAGGAATGGACAGTGCAGAGATTTCAGAGATTTTTCAGACTGGCAGTACAGATGGGACTATGGGAATCTCTAAGACTGTAATGCTGCAATATACCCTTTTAGACTTCTCTTTCAATAAAGTCTTATTTTTAAGATTTTCAATTCTTTTACACTATATTTTCTATTTGAGTTGGAAGAGAGCTGTGAAAAACATTTTTTTTTCATAGCCTTCTCTGTAGAAGCTTTTTAAGTTCAAAAAAGACTTTGGTGCTTTATAAAAAATTTAGTGCCTATTTAATGCAAATTTAGCAATTCCTAGTGAGAAGAAAAGTAAAAGTGATGGTTATTTCAATATATTACAAATAGGGCAATAGCACTAGCACTTTAAGGCAGTGTAACTGAGAGTTTGATTTTAGAATTCATAAGATACTGTAATAAAGCTGATTTGCAATATTGTTTTGCTCTGATTGGAAGTACAAGCAGATAATTGTCACATGAGAAAACATAGAAGTGCTAACTTAGCCAAAGATATCAAGTCATCCTGCTAACCACATAGTACTCTATGTAGGAGAAATATAGCTCATATTTACTTTTAAACTGACTTCTATCCACTTTAAACAGCACATATTTTAGCAGAAATAAACAGTGTAGCCTTAATTCTAACGCAGTTGCAACTCTCTCTACTGATTCATTTGAGCAGGAGAGAATGGGACATGTATGAAAATGATGGAATGTAGAAAGTAATACACAAAGATTAAACATATGTAGATTGACAGAGGAGTTCATTTCTATCTGTCAGGATCTACCATAGAAGCATATTTTTTCTTTTTCCTCCCCGCCCCTTAATTTTCTGTTTTCTTTTCATGCATCTATTGTAAAGGAATGTATAAATATGATGTGCTCAATTATTAATCATTTATCATTCAAGCCTGGTAAGCAGCTTCAGAAATAAAAATGCAGAGAAGACTTAAAATTATATCCCACTTCAGGAGTTTTACCTAAAAATAGCTGGTTCCTGTAGCTGCCACATCCTGTTGACTTTTATCACAGAAGCACCAGGCTGGAATTCTGAGTATTCATATACTATAAGACATATTCGCTTTTTTAAAAAGGAAAAAAGTCACATAAGTGAAGCTAATTCAACCAAACTCATGCACTTTTCTCAGCTCCACTGGTAAAAAGAACCTACTGTTTGTTGAAACTGCCTGGGTGTTTTTTCCTAGATTGAATAGAAATGACATTAAGAAGAAAAGAAAACAAAGCTTCAAATCATAGTCTACTTTTTGAAGGCCAGCTTTAAAAGACCTGATTAGAATTTACTAAAACACTGTTTATGCATTGTAAAATATTAGATTGCTTAAAACATCAACAACACAGCAACTACAACCTACTAAGTGCAAACAAGCTTCATTTACTTTTAAAAAATAAGGATCCGTTCCAACAGAGGGAGGAAAGGAGAAGCTGCTAACGATGAGGGCAAAGTAGAAAAGTACACCCTCTTATGGTATGCTTTTCTCCTAATATTCCTTCCATAAAAACCATTTTTTATCTATATTATGAAATATTGCTTTCCTTGCTGTTTCCATATTGATCCAAAATGTTCCTCACTTCTGTTCTTCTTCTACTACTGTACTACTTAAGAGAGGAAGAGAGTGTCTGAGTTTGGTTACCAGCTAGGACAAACCCATCCCTGCTTTCCTTCTTTTGGAAAGGAAGGATGAAAAAAACAACACAAAAACCCCCCAAAACAAAACAAACAAACAAAAGTCTTCTCACACATTCCTAGTTGCAGAATGCTTGATGACATGTGTCTGACTTTAATTTCAACAAATTTTATTTGTGTCTAAGTGTCTCAAATGGATTGTTGGATCTCAGAAGCAAGTGACTCAAAGTTATAAATGAGACACTTCATAAACTGTTTTCATGGTCCATTCCAGGAAAATGTAGGCATTGTTTAAGCAGTCCAGGAGTTTACATTCACACATAGATTCAGATTAAGCTAATCTCCATTCCCCCAGCAACAAAAACAAAGTGTCTTAGGTTCTGCGTTCTTGTTTCCTTACATTCAGTTACAACAACTTTGGGAAAAAAACCAAACCAAAACAACAAAAATACCCTTTCCTTTTCATCCTGCTACAATGTACAACATCGGTTTGCCTCAGGGTCACCATATACAGAGGGGTCACACAGGAAGATGAGAAAGCTGGAGGTTAGAATGCAAACACACAGATACACGGTGTTCGGTTTGAGAGTTTCCTGCTTATTGTTCTTCGAGCCAGGTGCTCAGGCTCTAGCAAGCAGGTTACAGACATTGTATTCTAGTGAGTTACAGATAGTATGAAAGTTTCTTCTGAGTTACACCAGGAGCTGCTGCCACATCCCAGCTTTCCTCTTGCAGTTGGGCAAGAGAGCTACTGATCACGTGAGGAAAGTACAGCTTGTCTGAGAGAGCTTATGTGATTGCCAAAGTGGCTTTGTTTAAAACTCCAACTAAATTCTCAAAACAAAATCTCCAGTTCTCAGCTCCTTCAGCATTTTATTCCCATTCACACGAGGCTGTGTTTAGGCAGAAGTTCATGTGCACCTTGTAAAGGAGGTGGAACCTATTTTTAGAACTGACACTTTATTTATTGCCAATTAACTGAGCCTCTCAGGCTGCTCTATAAAAAGTGGCTGCAACACAATGTCTCTGTAAAATTACTCAAGACAGTGCTGGTGTTAATAAAATGAAGGTTAAATGACAATAGGTAGATAACAGAGGTTGGTCAACAAGTTGGTCACCTATAAAAGTCAGCCTTCATAAGCAAAAATCACAGAAGCAAACTAGAAATGTCTATCCAGAAGACCTTGTCCTATACTGGGTTGACTATCTCAAACAAGATATTGTTTCCCTGACCACTGCCTTTTACAGACTGCTGATAAGCATGAAGGTTCTTTTCAGTTTCCTTCTCTGTCATACTTTCCTTCAGGATGATTTGTTGCTAAGTCCTCTGATTATTTATTTATTGATGCATTTATATTTCATTGCAGTTCTTTACGTATTTGTAGGAAGGAAGAAAAGGAAAAGGGAAGAAGATTTGATGTGTCTCTTCACAAGAAATATTTGTCCCCAGATGGAAATGAGTAAGGTTGTTTGCATCGATAGTTGGGGTGAGAAGACACAGTGTCAACTCAGAGAGAGAAATTATGACTACTTTTCTTTAGAACACTGCCTTTTAAAAATGAGATACTAAAGCTTCCCAGAAGCCTCTCAAGGGCTAAGATTTGCTGAGCAGGGAGTTCCAAAGCCAGCTGGAGGCTGAGTCTTTTTATTGATAAGGAAATCTTATCAATATAAAACAATCCTTTCATTATTTTTTTATGAGAAGAGGAAAAATAAGAAGATTGATATTTCAAGTCTTTCAAATAATGCAGTGACCAAATTAAATAGTTACTAAACCTCAAAAATATCACAAGTCAAGAAGTGGCATTTAGGAGAAATAGGCAACTGGATACATTTAGAATTTGGTCTTGAAACACAAGTTCTGCTGTCTTGGAAAAAAAAAAAAAAAAGGAAGTGAAGGACAAAAAGAAAATAAGGAAAATTCTGATAACAACAAACCTATTACAAATGTTTTGGAAGAGAAGAAAAAGGTAACATAAAATATTCCAGTTTGTCTGATGAGAAAGATGATTAGCTCATCAGTTGCCTCTGTACTTAACCCAGTTCTGTGGCTCTAGTTAAACTATATAACATCAAAGGGAAACAGAGATAGAGAGAACGCACTCTTCATCACTTGCTCATTTCTGCATGGTAAAAGGAACAGAAAATTTCACATAAACTTTATGTACAACCAATTAAAATCAACATGAGTACATTAATCTGGCAAAATCTCCATGAACAATTCACATCTCTCTCCAGCTAAGCTAGTATTCATGCCATACAATTAATTGTATTGTAAGTTTTCCCACATTAGAAAACTTTAGCACTTTTTAAATATATTTTTCTTTCATTAGGAAATATCTCTACTTATGATTTCTGCATACTGACCTGTGAGGCCACCTATCATTTTTCCTTCCGGGAAAGAAAAACCTGAGAGGAGAAATGATAGAGGAAAATAAAACTAGAACTAGCATAAAGTAACATGGACAGAAATTGTTCACTCTGTTTTCTATTGGAGGAAACAGGAGGTGAACTTGAGCCAGTAGGAACACGTTTTATGCCAGACAAAAGTAGATGCAAAAGACGTTGCCAAAACTAATGTGGATAAAAGAAGTTCGTATAGGTTTGCTCACTGGGAGACCGAAAATGTTTATGGAAGAGAAATTTGTGCTAGGTTTCAAATTAATAGAACCATACAGACTCAGGAGATTTCTAAAGTGAAAATAGCTAGACCGTGAAATTAGCATTAGACAGAAGTGTCACATTATAACCTTGTCCTGCTCTTCCTTTTTCAAACCATTTACTTGTGAAACCTGTTGGATACAGTACACATCTCGGCCTTTGGCTTGAGTCACTACAGCTGTTAATACTTTATTAAGTTCTCTAACTGCCATCGCTCACTGATATCTCCAAGGGAAACTCTAAATGTATATTCAGAGTTATTGTCCTCTATGAACATCATACAGTATAAATAAATCATCCATGAATTCTCAAAACTTTTTTAATAACCAGCAATCTTTACTTCTATACCTACTGATTTCATAAGGGAGTTTGTTTATCTATCACATTTTATGTATATTATCCAAAACCTCTATTGTGACTATATTTAGTTCCCCTGTTTCTTCTGAAACAGTTTTCCTCTTCTATTATTCCTACAAATCTCACCTTCTAAGAGTTTCTCATCTATATGCATTGGCTTTTACAATTGGATTGAAATAACATTCTGTTCTGTTTTTTTTTTTTTTTTTTTTAACTGTAAAGTAAATATTGGCAATACTTTTCCAATCAGGTGTCAGCTTTCATTTGTGAACAGTTTTTCTTGGATTCATTTTTTTTTTTTAATCTTGTCCCCTGCATTATTTAGAATACATTTTAGATAAGTGAGAGGAGAAACTTGTCAGTTTCTACAAAAGTAGCACAAAGTAGAGAAATACTTTGAAGATTTGCTGACCCTTGAAAAGTTCTGCAAATAAAACTTTAAATATAAAATAAAAAGTTTTGTCTCCATATTTTTATTTCCCACCAGTGACCTGTTTGCTGTACTTGGCTTGTTTGGGGCTTATTTCTTTGATCAATACTTAATCTCTTGCTGGCCATACACATCAAGCTAGCTAACCTATCAGTCATTTCTCTTATGTAGTCCTAATGTAATTTATATACTATACATCAGAATCACTTTATCCTACACTGAATTTTACTTTGCAGCTGAAACATAACTGTCTAGTTACATTCTGCAACAATTTCATAGCAGTTTAAAACATAAGAGATCAACATGCCAAAGTAAAAATGCAAGAAAGCACAAACTAAGCAGCTAAATTAATGCAATGGTCAGTATACAACCTTTACTTTCAAAGAGAGCACCAAGGAAATATTATTAATCTTTAAAAGGCAGAAGCCTTAATTTTATCTGACATTTTATACTTATGACTTAACATTTATTAAATGATTCATTTTTGAAAAGCAACTACCATTTATAAGATATCATACTTATTTCCTCTTTTAAGGTCAGAAAATTATTGTGGCATTAAGATACTGCCTTATGGTAACTTTGAAAACCCTGACTCATTCTGGTGACAATGGTACAGCACCAGCTCCAAAACAAACCCAGCTTCAACATTAGGCATTGGAGTGGCAGGCATGACTTGTTTTCATCACTCTCTCCCTAATTCTATGATCAGGATGAGGGGATATTTCTTTAATATTAATATTAAATTAACACCTATAGCCTTTGGTCATAGAGTGCTACATAAAGCTAGATTATCTTCACTGACAGCACCCAATTATATATACTATGGAAATTCAAAGTTCTTACTTCTAAATGGTGAAGAATCCAAATTAGTAGTAATATCAGCATATTGTTAATAAAAATCAATTAAGTTCACCATGCAAAAAAAATAGAACAATTTGCTCTTTCATCTTAAAAAACAGACAAGCTTTTATTTTAAATAAACCTAAAATATTGGCATGTTTATTAAAATTCTTCACTACATCAAAGTCTAATACAAAAATCTTAATTCAAAAACTATCATTCAGAAAAGCTGCAGTCAACACAATTTATTTTTACTTTCTAATTTGTGCTTTGTATCTATTGACTGCTCTAAATGTGTCTTTTCTTTCTGTATCTAAGCACACATCCAGCAAACTAGAAATGGTTCAATGAACAGAGTGTGCACTGTAAGGTGAAAGCTTCTCTAAGTAATTATTTACCTGCACAACTTGGACAGCCCTTTTTCTAGGGAGCGTTGTCTTTGTTTCGCAGTGATTTACTGAATGCGACCTGAGAGTCTCTTTCATTAGAGGCTTTAAGAAACAGATTAGACAAATGGTTATCAGAAAATTTATTGTACAATTCGTCCTGTATGGGAGCAATGAAATGAACTTGGTGATCTCATGGTCCTTTCATTCTACATCCTAAGCTTTTGCAAAATTAAAAAAAAAAAAAAAAAAGACAAATGTGAGAGACCATGAATCAATGCTTCATCATATTAGTGACAGTCTTTTCAATTAATTCCAAACCACACAGGATTAAGTGACTCAACACTGATGATACTAATCCATAGTTCTGCATTCTGTTAAATATTTTATCATTAGAGCATGTTGTCAAAGATATCATTCTAACAGGTATTTCAAATACATTTGAGAATGTATTTGGACACATACAAACATTATGAATATCAGACAGCAATGTGTAATCTAAGCTGTCAAATGTGTTTTGAATGCTATGTTTATAGCCCAGAGTGCTTCTTAGTGATTTGTAGAAGGGCAGACATCTGGATCATTATAGTATCTGTATGAATAAAAAATAGAGATTTGATTTCACAGTCATTTTTGACCTTTCTGAATAATTTCAATCTGACTATGCAAAAACTCTTCCCCAAGCAGACAACAGCATTGTACCCATGTCAATTATTGTAGGCAGCCAATGTATGGCTGCTGAATAAGTGATTCAGTCTTTACAGAATCGGTATTTAGAACTGGCATCTGTTTTTCTTGGCTTCTTTCTCTGCTGACTCTGCCGGCTTCTTAATCTGAGTCCCTTGCTTTCTCTTACATGCGTATACATTTTTCCATTGCCTCTGAATTTCTGCAGCAAGCAACACATTGACCTGTGTTCTTTTCTGTGATTCTGGTTTGGGTTTTTTCAGTCACAGTGTGCAACCCATACTATAATTCTGTCAAAGAAGTTTCAACTTTTAGCATATTGTTTGATTTTGACTCCTCAGTCCATTCATCCATACACAGAGAAAAAGCTGAATTTACCATAAAAGGTTAGAATACTTTGGGTAACAATAGTAATTTTTCCTCCCAAGTACATATTCCTTAAACATTTTGTAAAAAAGTGTTAGGACACCATAAAAGACATCCAAAACCTATAGTTTCAAGACTAGAAAGGCAGCAGAGACATCAGAAGTCTTGCTGATGACAGGTTTCATACAGAGTTTTCAAAGCTGTTTCATCCCATCCTTGCCTTTAATTTAGAGGAATTAAAGGCTATATCATCTATATGTATCCTGAGAACCTAAACAGCTATCAAGCTTAGACCCACTGGCTGCCTAAACATTTACAGACACTAGCCATGGTACAGAACAATATGAGGCAATACAGATCAATACAGAGTAATGCTGCTTAAAAATCCCCCAAATCCTCTGTAACCCACCCAGCTTCAGGCACAGTAGTTTAAAATGCAAACACATTGGTAGCGGTCAAGGTCAGAGACAAAATGCAGAACTAAAAGTCCCTCGGCTATTATCCTGAAGGACATTTCTACTATCAATCCAGAAATCAAAATACATAGCCTGATGAAAAAAAATCCCACTCAAAAAAACTATTAAATTGAATATGTAGAACAACACGGAGCTGTATATACCGTGCACTTTAGTATTACCAAGTAAAATATTTGCATGCCATGTAAACAGAAAGAGAAGATAGTGCAAAATTAAGTCCTTGGAAATTAAAAACAGAAGAACAATTGGTAATGATGACCAATATGACCAACATTTACTTCACAGATGAACATGCAGGTGGCTCACAGACATGAGTAGATGAGCTCAAGCCATGTTTTTGGGAGAGCTTTCGAAGATGGTTGAAGGACTGCTTCCCAAAATAATGAGAGTATAGAAAAGAATTTCTAGAGGCGTCTGTTTTACAAGGATCTTGTGTAATGTTTATTCCAATGCTGTGGAACTCTTGTCACCACCAGCAGCAACAACAATATCCTTGGAGAAAAATTAAATCAGAAGAGAAAAAAAGAGGTGATTCTGAAGAATTATTTTACTGCAATTTGTTTGGCGTTGATTCAAGAAAGGTCACGAAACTCTAGAAAATCTGCTTAAATTTCTTTAATAAGCCTTTCAATAATGTCAGAGGAAAAATTAAAGGAAGCCTTGACCTTTCTGACTCTGATAGAAACTTCAGAAAAATATTATCTCCTCAATTCAGTCAACACCTGCCTCCTGGACTTTCATCCACATGTAAAAAAAAAAAAAAAAGNGATAAAACTCCACTTAACCAACCACTTACTCATATGATTTTCAAAAGTCTCTTCCAATTTATAGCATATTGTTGAATCTGAAGTACAACTACAATACCTTCTACTGGGCTGCTCAATTTAACACCACTACTTCTCCATGTCCAAATGAAAAGATTTTTAAAAATTGTTTCAATTCTTTCTAATTCTGTGTTTCTTTCTCTTATTTGAGGAAGCTGATCTTCATTAGTTTACAAATTTGATGACATTTGAAAAACCACATCATTCACTTTAAGATCTGAAAACAAAAGAGCAGAGTTAACTTTGGGAATTCCAGCAAAATCCAATAATTGAATGCTTAAATTCTCTGTGAGCTCTGCTACTCAACACATGAAGGAAGAGAGCCTCTGCAGCTGTCCACTTCACAAAACACATGTAGTAAAGGTATTGTATCCCCCTTCTCTCCTTCTCCTGGAGAGGGAACTTGCACATTTTACCCCAGAACGTAACTTCTCTGTATGTGACTAGTGCTCCTTGTTCCTGACCCCTGGTAACATTCTGTCAAGGATCCCCAGAAGAACCTGTCTGTCCCCATAATGTATCTGTCTGTTGCACTTCATCTTTGAACACTGTTTGCCATTAATTCCAATATTTCACAGAACAATTTATAACCATATGGGCATGCTTTTAGAGAAAACTGGAAGAGAAGAGATTGGTAAGAGAGGAGAATCAAGTAGGTACATAGGTCGTTTTGCTCCATAGACTTCAGAATTTTCTTTCCTCTGCCAAGACGGCAGTTAAATACAATAAAGTTAATTCCTGACAGCATGTGTCAGCAAAATTTTTGATGGCTTTTACGTTGTCTTTAATAAAAATATTTTTAAGACACATACTACTATTTCTTACCTTATAAATGAATTATTTAGTGGCCTTTATTTACTATGAGCATCCTAGTAACTTTTCAAATGTTATTGGAATATTTATTTTATTATCCAGCACTATTTTTTCCTATTTTTCTACTACATATCACCTTAAAAAAATTAAACAGGTAAAAATGATACAGAAAATTCTTTTTGATAAGCCAAATCATATTTAGATGACCGTACCCAAGAGAAATAGCTTTGAATTCAGGGAAGAATAATTATTCTCTTCAAATCTTTCCTTTCTATCTTATGTATAATCTTGCCACTTTTGCAATTCCATAAATTTTGAACTGAAATTATATTAACCTTTCATAGACATTATACTAATGAGAAAGAGAGAATGATGATCCTTCTCTTGATGTTTCCATGTTGATTTCTTTTTGAAGAACTCTGTAACTTCATCAGTAGTACTATTCATTAAATAATAAGATTAATTAATGAGAGGATCAGTTTGTTTAATCTTGAATAACATTCACACAATAATATAGTTCTTCAGATATTTATGAAAGTTTCATAGTAAAAATATAATTCCACTTGAACTCATATTTCCACAAATATGCAAAGTTTGTTCTGCCAAGTCTCCATTTTTAATTAAAATGAGTTAAACAGTGCTCATTAAAAGAAAAGTAATTTTCTTATAACTAATTGGTAGTCTATACATGTGGCAGCAATGGGTGTAGTTATTTCTACATCTTACTTCCCTTCAATGTTTGTAATACTTTATATTATTTTTTTCCTGTGGTTTACCCATGAGCAGTTTGTCAAACTGATATGGTCTGTGAGTCCCAAGCCTGGACTTCAGCTGGATTCAGCTCTGAATCCAGTCAAACAATAGCAAATTACAACCTCAGGGTCTCATTCTCTCCTAATCATTTAGAGTTTAGAGTGAACCTGTCACCTTAAAGGCCCAGGCTGATTTCAAGCTCTGATTTGCTTCTATGATATCTGTCCTTTAGTGCATTTGCAAGATTGTAACACCTAGGTGCTCCATTCAAAACATAACTGTAAGGAAAGCCTCTTCTAATCTGATTTTGTGGTTTGGATTTAGCAGACACTCAAGACTTTGATACTATTGACTGCATCTACTGGCATTAGCTTAGGCAGATTATGAGCCTATCTATGACTGTACATGATGAAGCAGTGACCATGGGAAGTTCTGCTGAGTTGCAGGCATTTTTATCTTCCTCATATCCTACCAAATTCTTCTTTTCAACACTGAAGTATGTGTCACTTTTGTCATGGTACAAATATAGCTATTTTATTTTTCGTGATACTGAAGTTATGTTATTCATCTTAGGCTAAACATCCTAACTCTTAAGAGTGGTCTATATCTTGCATATTCTGCCATAAGATATATAATATGTCTTTTCCAATAATTACTTCCTACATCTAATTTATTTCTCTCATTTACATAATGATCAAAGATTTTTAGGAGTTTTTTTACTCGCTTGGATTTGCATATTTTAACTTGATTAGTTGAATTGGTATTTCGCTGCTGAATCTGACTGATTTAGCCTGATCTGACAATCAAGCAAGAACAATATTAATTTTTTCCCTGTTGCTCTTGAAGTTCAACATGTCTTACTGCAGCAATTAACTGGTATGCTTCCTTCTGCCTTTTGATAATTAGCTAGCATTTCAGGATTTTTACTCAACAAACAGGCTCTTAACAGAAAATGTCTACCATATTTTCACAAAAGATTTTTGCCTTTCTCCTGTAACTATGAAGAGCTCTTCTATGCTGTCTTATGAATAAGGTAGCACCATGAACCACAGCTGAAATACATTATTTATTTGGAGAAACTGCTTATAGATATTATAGGAGTAGGATGACATCACTTGTTTTACTGCCTTCTACTTTCTACGGAAATTGAGTGCAAATGTGTTATAAAAGTCGGTGTGGTATTTTCTTAATAGAAGTATAAATGGAAAAGGCAGGTGATTTTTTTAGCTGTTGGCTGAACTCTAAATTTATTATTTTAACTAATTATAAGCAGTTCAGGCTCTACAGATACATTTAACTTAAAAGAGTATGTGTTCTATTACAATAGAAGTTATACTTTGCCATGGTGACCATCTTCCACAGACATACTTAACTAAATCATACTTCAGAAAGAAAGACATATTCCATAAGCTATGGCATCATCATATGGTACCATTTTGGAGGAGAGCTTGGAAGAAGCAAATAGGCTATTTGTTGAGGACCTACAACCACAGAAAACCTGGAAGTAAGACATAATTAAAGAAATTCAACCTAGTTGCAAGTATTGACTATCTCACATGAGTCTACGTGGAATATTTTCACTTAAGGACAGTGGATGGTGAAAAAAATAATCTTGAGAAAGATAATTTGGTTATTTGATATTGGTATGGAATTTGCATTTGGAAATCAAGTTCTAGAAAATATTCAAATTTTGCAAGTGGGAGAAGACTCCTATTTTCATCTAATCTGTAAAAATTCAGAATTATTTTACCATTTTAACATCCCTGTTCTACCTATTCTAGCAGAACAATTAAAAATATGAAGGCAGAAAATTGACATTTTCTTGGTCAACTCCTGTATGGTTAATTTCAGCATTTAAAGCCAAGCAAGGATAACACAGGAGCTATTTATCAATGAAGATAGAATGGTATTTATGTGATAATTTAGTCTAACTTTAATCTAGAAAACTGTGAGGAACAAAGAGTTTTCTTAACTTTTTTTTTTCTTTTAAGTGCTTTGCATGTAATTTATATAAAATTAAAACTAATCTTCTGATAGCCAATTGCACCCATATGCAACATTTCCTCTTTCTTTCCTGCAAATGATTTGACTATGAATAACACCTCTGACACATTCTAATCAGTGTGGCAACATTCTTAATTCTAGAAACAAGAAGCTCTGGCAGTCTCCAGGTGATCTACTCATAGGAGGTTCACTGCACTTTTAAATTTTTACTGTGAAGCACAATTAGTCTTTTGAATTGATGAATTCTCAATGACAGGATCTCTCTCTCAATAGTTAGGTTCCCTAAACTCTGATTCTTATTCTGGTAATTCTTTTCTTTTGGAAGGATTGTAGTATTTTACAGAAAACATCACTAATCTGAATGGTTATACGGGTAGCTCAGAGGTTTACATGTTGTATCATCATACCCACAGTCCACTAAATGCATTCATGGTCATTCTCAGCATTCTGTTACTGGTAAGTAGCTAAGTGAGTATTTGCTTCTTAGGTCTCATAATTTCCTTGTGTTCATCAACGTATCTAACTGGTACACTTAATTCTGTAGAACAGAACGAAAAATTTCTTTTGTGTTCGACAATTTTGCCTGTTTTTCTAGGGAGAAAATTTCATATCGATGTTTCATCAACAGCTGCAATATGAAATGGAAAAGTTTCCTAAATATACTAATATTTGTCAAATTTTTGTTTCCTCTCTTAGAGGCTTCCATTTAAGAATAACAACACAATTTGGTGATAACAGCTGCCTGGCTATGAACCACAAACAACAACTTAATGAAAAAGTCTGTATAATATTTAGCTGAACAAGCTTTTAGAGAGTGATTAGTGAACTGCTTCTGCACAGATATGAGGTAAATCACAGTGCAACTACAATGACTCAGGACTCCTCATGGTAGTTTTGCTTTCCCATTCAGAAATTCCGTTACAATAGTCATTACATATGTGCAATGTAGGAAAAGCCTACAAGTTCATGCTATTTCTGCAGTTCCAGAGGCTGGTGTTCCAAGAGGCATAAGCAGAACAGCTTTACTTATTATGCTAACCCAAATTTTAATTAGTATACTACATTTGTCTTGAGAGTTCCATATACTTACACAAGTTAGAAAGACCTAAAATGTTCTCTAAAGCTTCTCGGAGTCCCTAATTATTGTCCACAACTACCCTATCTAATCCTTCCATGGTCTGACTAACATATACGATCTAGCAGCAAAAACTAGTTTGCAGGCTTTCAGGATTACTGTGCCTATAAGGTGGATACTATATATTGCATATATAAGGTAAAATTACTTCACCTTTAAGGGTTGATGTGATCTTTTGCATTTTACTTACAAAACCCTTTAGTTTCATACTGCACAGCTGTATGTTATTACTCTGTAGTTGGCAGATTCTCATCATATCAATTAGCATAGGAGGGTTTATGTACAGATGACGGTATGTATCTCTGTATGTATAGGAAGGAGAAAACAAAGATGAGTCCATATGTACTTTGTGCAAGTGTGGGAGAATATTAGGTTGTATTACAGTGTGTCCAGACTATAATATAATGTCTTAGGTATGTAAACATCATCTTTAGATTTTTTTGTGGCCTGAGACAACGGCACATGTCCACATTTCCTTTTGTCTGTTAGCTGTATTAAACAAAACTATCCATAGACTATAAAATCAGATGAATTTGCAATAAAGAAGAGACTCCATTTTGGGAGTTCATTTGCCCACTGTACAATATTGTACATAGTCTTTCTTTCCTGGATCCTCTGGATCAGCACGATGCACTCAAGGCCTGTATGTCTTGTGGGCAGTTGTGCTTTCATAGGGTCTCGATCCTGATGACACCAAATTGCTGATTCCTGTTTAAAGGATCCCAACACAACTGCCTACATGCAAATAAACTCACAGACATCAGACAACATAGGCTGTAGTGTCAATATACTCTTATTGATATTGAGGAAGAACAGAATTTTCACAACAATTTCTTCAAAGTCAGCAGAACTAGTTAGGAACCAAAACAGCATACAAAACAAATGTGGGGATCTAATAAGTTATACCAAAAAAAAAAAAAAAAAGAGTTTTTGGCTCAGAAATCAAGGTTATAATGTACTGAGCAAATCTTACTAAAACATGCTACCACATCCAAGTGCCCTGATTAAAAATTAAAAATAAAACAAAACAAAAAAAACCCAACCCACATGTGTTTTCAGTGGCATCATTCAAAGCAATCTTCACTTAGTCAGGACATGAGTAAGATACTGTCTTGGTCAGCGATAATAACTGTGGGAGAATGCCAAAGAATGGAAGGTCATTGGGCAAATTCCCCAACATACAGCATATGCTTCAGTCATGAAAGCTTAAGCCTTTTGACCTGCTATGAACGCAAGCTGTTCCCAACTAGTGTTCAATAATTTTCTGTTGCATTTACAATAAATATTAAAACCACCAACACAGTATGAAATCAAGTGTTCATCTGCTTTCTAAGACATATTTGTATATTTGCTAATAGAACAAGTGTTAGTAAAGAATCAGTCTGTAAGATTTTATTGAGAAATTCTAGGAGCATTTAAGATTAAGAATCAAATTAGAATTTAAAGCATAAAATATGTTTTGTTGAAAGAGCTAGTCACCTTTTCTATAAAAATTTTACTTCAGTCATATAAATCAATGTGAGATTTTTCTTCGTCTCTAAAAGAAGTAAAATCACACCCTACTTTAACAATCTCTTACCTATTAGACCATAGGGAATTAAAAATGATTTTTCATCCATAAAGTCTTCAGTAATCCATAAAATACTCTTGTCAGTATCCTATAGCTTTTTGACATGAATACTTGTGTTTCAGGAGCAGTAATTCCACCAGTCTGGAACTACAGGCTTCCTTCTGATGCTTCTAGTTTGTTCCTGTTGGTACTAACTCTTTACAAAATATCTCTCTAGTGGTCCTAACTGGAAAACCATCACATGTCAAAGAGTTAGTGATCTATATGATTGTTTAAATGACCAAAAAAAAGGAAGTTCACACAAGATCTGCAGAGCATACCATGCAAACACCCACCTGGGGTCAATTCTATGCTGCATATGAGCAGGAGTCCCAGCACCTGGAGAAATACAAGATTTACTCCCTATCTGTATTACTCTTTTTACTCTGTCTTACAGAAATGGCTGTTTTATTGAGCTATTTGTTGTCAGACCTTTCTCTACTGAGATTCAGAAGGGATCCTGTGCCATCTCTCTCTTTTACACAATCTTCTCCTTTCCTCACTACAAAACCATTTCTCAAGACTATTTGGCTCGTCTGACTTTCATATTGTACTTCAAACAAAAATGGATCTACAGAATACTATGAGCCTGATTAGCCCTTTCCCCAAAGAAAACAGCCGAAATTTCCATAGTTGCGGAGCTTTAGTTCTGTGCCAATTTGTTATCAGAGACAAATATTTGAAAGCTCCTTTAACTTCCGGTGAAACTAAAATGTATTACTACTCAGTTGTTGAGGGCCATATTATAACGTGATCCACAGAGATTCTTCAGACAACCAGGTTGAGAAAATACTCAGTTCAGCCAGAGAAGGCCTTGACAACCTACAAGGTAACATTCTTTCAATAGTCAGTGGGCAGTTTACAAATAGATGAAGTGCTATGATGGAATTCATCTTTCAAAAATTAACTGAGTGTTTTGACCTCTGCAGGCTCACTTTGAGCAGAAGGAAGATAGCTTAAGTGTCCAGCTTCTGATCTCTCTTCAATTTACCCAGTGTAAACTCCGGGACTGACTGCATTTTAGCAGTGGAAATACCACTGCAAAATGTACAGCTGACAAAGTTCAGGAAGGCTGAAGAATGAAGACTGCTAAGTACAATCTAAGAGCAGATTCCTTTAGATTAACCTAGAATTCCATTAAGAGGATTCCTTGATTAACAAAAAAACACTTCAGTAGAATTTTTGTTTGGAGAGCTTCACAATCAATCATTCTGATAGATGGTTTCATTTCCAGAAGGGACTATTTCAATATTGTGACGGAAAAAGGAAAAGTCAGCTGTGAGCCACTTGGCACAATGGTTCAACATATGCCGGTCTGCATCACAGTTTTGGAAAGAAAGAAAGCAAGCTCTTAGAAAAGTAAGTGGACAGAATCAATTTGATAAGAGGCAGCCAAAGGAATAATCTGGAGAATTCTTCATTAAAAGAACTGATTGTCCCCATTATGCAGCATTTTTTTCTAGTGCGGCTGGTTGTGTTTGAGTATTCATGGAGTAACACTGAAGTGACAGATTTCCTTACTGAGAATGTCCTGAGCAATTAACTACCCTTTACAGACTGGATCACGAACTCTTGCACGTAGAAGGATTCAGAATTAAGTTACAACCAACTACAAATTTCCCACTCAGTGAAAATGATGATGGGCTTTAGATAGCAGATATTTCTCATCTGACAATCTGCTCCATGGCCACTCTAATGCTAGTGACACTGGGTTTTTAATGAAGCCAAGGCCAGTACAGGAGTCATCTGCAGTGATGAAGGTCAGCTGTGTGACACTCAACATTCCCCCTACCAGTACAGGAACCTAAGGGGAAAAAACTAATGGCTCATCAGTGGCACAGATGTGCCGGCAGGAAAATGTTCCTCTGGTTATTTATGGTTGGATAAAGTCATTTACAGAGTCTCAGTGGAGCCGAAGGGCCATAACCAGACTTGAGAATCTATTTTTATTTTTTTAATCTCCACGGGAATGTCCATATCCTGTAACTACACTGCATTAATGGAACATTTCCTTCAAAGAAAAAGTGGTTTCTTCTAAACCCATTACTTGAAAGAGGTTTCTGGAGGGTTTTTTTTGCTGAATATTCCCCACTAGAAATTCAGAGTGAAATAAAAAATTGGCATGTGTTCAGTGTAATCTACCCATTTAATTGGGGCAAAAGAAAACAAGCACTACAAAGGAGAATGGAATAAAAGAGACAATGACCAAGTGCCTTCAGCAGTCACCAGAAATATTTGGCGAACATAGAGTCTAATATTAATTTTATTCAAAAATATTCTGATGTATACTAAGGTATTTTTGAAACAATTTCCATCAGAAAAAAATGAAGTTTTATATTTTCACTTTTGAGCAGATTGAGGCCAAAAGAATATATTGATATCTCCACATTCAATATGTTAATCAGAAGAAAGGACTAGGTGAACCTTGAGATGGACAAAGCTGAGATATTTTAGAAGATGCAACATAGAGACATAAAGACACAAAAAGGACATAGAAAGAGAAGTAGGAATGAAATGCAGGTTTGGGAAGCAAACATAAAAAAATGGTTAAAGCTTAAGCAAAATCTTCCTGCTAGTGGTCACAAGTACATTTTCTATCTTATGCCTCCAAACATAATTTATTAAGGAGTCTTATTACAAGTGCATGATAGTCCTAGTACATGATTTAATAATATTCTTTAAAAATTACATCGCTTAACTTTCATCAGCTTTCTCTTTTTCACTATTTGAACAGTGGAAAGACCTTTCCTTAGCCACCTTCATAGATTTAGGTCACTTCCTACCCACAGGTGTATCAACATTGAATTACTCCAATTCCAACTTCATGTTATTTGCCATACACAAAATAGAAGATCACTTCTAAATTACCACATCTGTAAAGTATCTGTCTGGAAAGCATTTTACATAAATTTAATCATCCTGTGATGAGGTGAATCACCATTTCCTTCAGCTGTCACATCATAAGACCTATACTAAGAAAGAAAATATTTTCTCGGTTTCTGTATCAGTTCTACATTAGCCTTTTTAAAAAAAGTCAAAATAGGGCCTGACACATGTGCCGTTTTATATAAGCAAAGGATTTTTACCTTATTTTCCAAATTTTATAATCTAAACTGACATCCAAATCCTCTATCAGGTTGTTTATTCATAAATCCTTTGTGCTTAACAGGATAATGTAAACTCATAAATAAGGACATTTTGGTTTTCTACTATATAGTCAATCTACTTAGTTGGAAACTACTGAGCAGATCTATGGTCACAAAGCTACAAAAAAACAAACTAAACCAAACCCATAAAACAAAATTTTCATAAACGAGGTAGATTTTACATATATGTTCATAAAACACAAAGGAACCAATATTTGGTGTTTGACACGTAGCAGATATGTTCACGAAAAACTTTTTCATTCTCTACATAACCTCAAACAATTCCATAGGCTATTGTGATTATTCTAAACAGTGATTAGATCATCTCACTGCTAAAATCATCAGTAACTTAAAAAAAATTTCAACATTTGTTTGCAGTTCTGGAATTTATGATTGTCTTTAAACATATTAATTATTTACTTATGCATTAAAAATAAAATATGGAAGTTTTTTATTTATTAATGATGACAAGGAAAAGTTAAAAAAGTCAAATCTAGATCTTCATCAATGCAAATAGTAAGAAGCTTCTATATGGTTAAAACAACATCCTTAAATGTGGTACTTTTCAATAGAATTCAATAGAATTTGCAGAGACACTTTTATATTAGATTGAAAAAGTAGCTTTGTTTTCCTTAATTTCCTAGTGGAAACAACTGTGGCAAATTACAGAATTTACAGAGCCATGAAAAGGGCTGAAGAAACAAGTTGTTTATGTTGAAAAATAAGAGGTTTTTGTAACCATTCTTTATGCAATTTATATGATATTGTACGCTCTACTACTTCAATAAATTGAAGGATCTGTGGCCTACTTTTAAATGCAGATTTGAAAATTATAAAGCAAAGCATAAAATATTAATTAATATATTAATTTAGTTTGAGTTTTTAGAGGCTTGCATAAAGTTGTTCAGCATATGACATTTTGACATAAAGGCAGGATAGACTCCTCAAGTGCATAAAATGCAAATGCACTTGCTTAAAGTAGAATACAAGTTTGTACAGAATGATGAAGAGTCAAAATACAAACTGTGTCTGTTCACCTATACTTACTTTAGTTCTGTCTCAAAATACAGTGACAAAGGAAGCAATCTCACTGAATTTACTAAACCGGACACTACTTGTAAACAAAGATGTACAAAAGTGCAGTTTAACAATGTTGTTTCCTGTAAGCACACTGAAAGTATGCTCTAGTCAGAGAATAACCTTCAATGAAATGAATAATCATTAAGAATTTAATAAGCTTCCAGGTCTGGGGACACAAAATTTACTGCAGAGTACTGACAGCCTCAATTTGGCAAGGCCAAAGTTCTTTGCTGAATAAGGTGTTCAACGTATGCATAAAGATTAGCTGTAAAATATTTTACCAAGTATGGCTCATAATGGGAAATTAAGAAAAAATCCAGAATACTTCTAGTCTTTCTAATGTATTTTCTGCTCAATGTTGATTAAACTTTTTTCACACACATTTTTAATGACACAGAATTTCTGAATTTTATTTCTTCACTTATAATCCTTTCAGCCATTGTTAATAGACAACACATTTTAGCACTTGGTTTATGTCTCATAATTGGATCTATGAAAAATTGCAAGTGTTCAAGACATCTGTTATAACCAAAATAAGAGTCAAATATTAGTTCCTGAAGAGCATTATTTGGGTTTTCTACAATATAAATTATAATCTGAACTACTGAAATCCTTGTAAGAAATGTATCGATAAAATACTTGCACTTTTCAAGTTTCTCTGAAGAGTTTTGGTGAAATCTAGTGCAAGTACATGAAACCCTTTATACTTGTTTAAAATGAAAATGGATTTTGACTCATTCACAGGTACTTACCTTGGAACTTTTAGCATTCTTTGAACATAACACAAAAGAAGTTATTCTCAGAAGCATTAGCAACTTTAACTGGATGCTGCTCCAGAAGTGTATGTTTAGAAAGGGGGAAAGACTAGCATCTGTCACTATGGATGTGTCAGTGTCTCCATTATCTAGACCAAATTTAGTCATAGTTTGCATAAGGAGGAGGAGGATTATTTACTGTGGGTCAAAGATCCAATGCTAAGTAAAAGGGTAAAATTATCAGTGACCTTATCTATTGCTGTCATATGTCTTTGTAAAGATCAGTTTAACTTTATTATTTATATCTTTTATTGCTTTTGCTGCCACAGCACACCTCAACACGATTCTTTCATTGAGTGCTCTTAGGTTCCTAGTAGGCACTTAAGACTTTCAGGGTAACTGTGTAATAGAATGTAGTCTGACTGGCTGCAACCTACTGGCTTTCCTGCACTCCAGAAAAAAAAATACAAAACTAAACAAAACAAACCCCTCAACATTCCAAAAAACCCCTCCCTCATTTTTCTAGCCTCCAAAGCAAGATTGTGGGGATTTAAATTTTTATTTTTTTTAGAGAGAAAACAAATGAGGGGGAATAAATATGAATAATGTGAATATCTAAATTCAGATAAAAACTAATAGGTTGAACACAAGTGGTAGGTACAAAATTGAATTCATTACATGTAAAGATTTTGATTTGAACTTACTCATAAAAGCAGCATTAAGGACAAATCTAGGCCTTCAGACAAGAAGTTCTGCTGTTAAACACTATATAGCGTTATACCATCCAGACTCTCAGTTTTTAATATATGTTTGTTTTCAGCTCACTTGGCATATCTGGCAAATGGAATTAGTTACGAGGGAAATCTACCCAGGGACTCCTCAAAGTCAAACAGAATAAGTAGTTGCAGTGCTTCTTCAGCACATGCTTTTTTAAAAAAATATTTATTATTTTTTTATTTTTATTGTCTACGAGTGATTGCTGGTGTAGAACAGCAAATTGAACGTGTGTGAATATGTGCTTTAAACACAATTATAGAATTCATATATTGTTCAGTACTTAATAGTATTATCATTCACCTTGTTTTCAACTTAAAATTCAGACTTCAAGGGGAAGCTGGAGGAGAGATGATGGATCCTTTAGCTCTTTAAAGAACACCACTTGCCTTGCTGTTTCTGCTTTGAAATTAGAAGGGGGCTTAACACTAATAAATTATTCAATACAATGTGCACAATTAAATGCCCTTTATAGTATTTTAAACATTAATTTTCAAGCTTCTTAGTATAGTCACAGAAAAGCGGGTGTAGCAAGCTATTTCATCATACGAACATCTCATGCTTTCAAATTGCTACCTTCAAAGGAAGACAGTAGTCTGAAATACGACAATATGTTGTCTTATGTGATTAGATTTTAAACCTCGAGGTCTGTATGTTCTCATGCTGTAGTCAGAAATTTTTCAAAACTGAATTTATTTCCCTCATTCACTGAGGCATTTCAGGCATTATACTATGCATTTATGTGTTTTTTTGGGGGAAATATGTAAATCAGCCATCTACTGTTAGGTGACAAGAAAACAAAAGGAAATATTTGTTCTTTATATACATACATATTTTTGGGGGTGTTTTTGTTTGTTTTACTTTTTTCACCTCAAACCCCTGTTCAGTGACTTAAATGAGTTCAAGAACCTAGGTGGATGAAGAAGGTCTGTTACAGAGACAACTGTTCTCTTCATCAGCAGGCTACACATCACTGTATTACAATCTAGATATGCCTGCAAGATTAGGGCATTGTGCTCTTCCTAAAAAAAAATTACTCATGTCCTGATTGTACTGCTTTAAAGTACATAGTCTAGTCTTTAAGTATCTAATAACAGCATATGTTTTGAGATAAACCTGAAAATAAAAACAATAGAAAAATTCTATCTCTCTAAAGGTCGAGCTTTTCTATTTGGCCCTGAAAACAGTCTCTCCTTACTGCAATTATTCAAGGTAAACCCTGTTGTTACAAAGATAGATGACCTAGAGCACTAAAACTGTTCTTAATATTATTGATGGGATTACAAGTAAAATAGTGAATTTTCAATACTGATTTTAGAGTATGTATTTCAATTCTGTTTATTGAATGAATAAGAAAATTATAATGCATCCTTTCAGCTTCAAAATCATTACATCTTTGCATGAATCACTGTCAAATTTAAGAAACATACACGTTTCTTATGTATATGGTACTTCGAGAATACTGGAGATTATTATAATTTGGTGCATACACTGCAAAAAGATTTCATATTAATTACAGGAGTTTCAAATGGTGTCTGCTTTTCAATCATTCAAATACTAAAACTTCCTTAAGAGTAAATACACAGGTTTGTAAATATAGATTGATCAATCATGTTTTGGAAGTAAAACTTTATAGTTTTTACCTTACTTATTTTCTAAGATGTTTTAGATAACATTTTTTAAATTTTTTAAAAATTTTAGAGAACACTTTTAAAAAACAATCATTACTATGGGTGGTATGGTGTATCAAATATTTCATAGAAGAGTGTTTTACATGCAAAACAAGTAGTTATTCTGTGTAGAACTAAATTTTCTAAAATAATGGTGTAATGTAGAGAAAAACAGGCCCGGTATGACAGCAGAGGCTTTAAAAAAACCCCAGGAACTATATTTGCAATGAAGAGGTGTGCTGGCACGGCAAGCTGAAAGAAGAGACACAGGGCTGGCTCTAGAGAGCCCAGAACCATAAACAGCTCGACTATGGACAGTTAAAGGAATGCAGACATGGAGCTGGGCAAAATCAGCTAAGGGTAGAAAGGAGAACAAGTATCCAATATATACAACATACTTCTTACATAGTAAATTCAGTAGTCTTTCATAGTCTTTCAGACACGCCAAGAAAGAGCAGTTTGAAACCTGTGTTAGCAAGCACATAAAAATAACCCTAAGCAGCTCCTACAGTGAGGAGGAGGCAATTATCATTAACATCATGTTGCTCCCAGCAATCTACTCAGGATCCTGAAAACTTACATGTTCAATTGAAGTTGACAATTTTAAGAATCCAAGGGGCGGTGGAAGGGTGAACATAACTGCAAGGAAAGGGGTAGATACAAAGAAGTCCATGTTTAATACTTTTTGTCTATTACTATTACTGGTTTTTGGGGGGTTTTTTGGGGGTTTTTTGTTTTTTTTTCTAAAATGCAGACAGTTTTGTTCTTTTGTTACTTTTTCTGTAAAAAATTTGAAGCAATAAATTTTCTTTGATTAGTCATTTAAAATTTCAGTCACACAAAGAAAAAATTACTGGCTTTACATATGTAAGATATGTTTACTTTTTGCCCTTAAGAGAACAGAAACTCCAGTTCAGTCAAACTCATGCAACCTGATGTATGTTTTGCCCATAATCTTCCACAAAATATTCTTCCTTCTACATGCCCATCTCCCCTGTCTGTATGTATTAACCTCTGTAATTCAAAAGAATCCACAGGAGTCTATAGATTTGTGCAGGCCATTGAAGAAAACAGACTTTTATGCTTTGCTGTCTACTCTGAAGATACTCAAACCTGACAGAATATTTTTTGGATAACATTTTTAATTTCAGTTTCAATTATGGAATGGATGAAACATTTGATATACCACAGGTGTTTCTATACTAACCTACTCTGATAAAACTTCCTTTTACTTCAGGCTATCATCTGGAGCATCTGGTCTCAGAGACAACATATCCCTTTAACTGTGAATTGAGCAATGTATCAGCACAAAGTGCATGCTAAGGATCAGAGTGATACTATGATCATCCCTCCTCAAGTGAAAATGAATACTTTTAGCCAATCTTATGGAGATGTCATGTCTAAGAAAAGCAACATGTGGGAGTACATACAACACACATCACCAAAGCATATGGACCACTAAGTGTGAAACAGTCACATGTAAGTAAAAGCATTAGAAAAGACTACATAGAATATGTTTTCCACATGGAAGTATTTCTCCAAAACAAGCAGCCTATAGGTATATCAGGTTGCAGCTGATCTAACACCAGGTAACAAATTTCAAAGCTGAAGGCATTCATCAAGCTACTCATTTTCACTTTTTTTTTTTTTTTTTTCACACACATTACAGTTACTTCAAACAGATCTGGAAATCTGAAAGACTATGGGGTTTGATGGAAATAAGCGCTATTTCCTTACTAACTACGCTAATTCAACAAAATGGCACAACTGAGCTGAGTCGTCATGCAAATCTGTGAGAACCTTTGAAATACTAGATGAAAAATGAATACACAATTTATATTTATTCATAAAGCCAAGAGTCTAAAAATCTGAATCTTCCTGATGTCTGTTGAGCTTTATAATACATATAATACAGAGTAAGAATTCTTACATTAAAAAACTTAGTGCGTTTTACAGTCACAACTATTTGGAATACAATTGTCTTTCATATTTTATCACATTATTATAATGTACAGAGATAGCACACATTTCCTGATAGAGTTGTTAATTATGTTCATGTTCCAATACAAGACATATGCACAAGATGCTTCATTAACATGTAACAGGTAAGAGAAACAAGCACACCACTTGCATCAGATTTCTAGCTGCAGAGGACCTTAAAAAATATCTACAGTTGCACTTCCACCTTCATGTTCAGTTTTCAGTCTCTTATAATCCCAAACCGCTGTTAACATGCAGTTGGCCAATGTTCTGACACACGTCTATCACCTTTTTTTCTTAAGAGAATAAATGTAGTAGAAGCTACACAAACACATTTAAGTGTTTTCCCAAAACATACTACAGCATGCAACCAGCAAGATCTAAAGCTCTGCATCTTTCAAAACAAGCGAAAAACTGATAAACACTCTCAGCCTTTTAAATCTCAGAGACCATCCAGGCATGACTCTAAAGACAGGATATCCCTGTTGAAGACACTATTCCAGAAACCAGTTCAGAGGAGGAGTTTAACCAGTCTTTTTCCTGAAGCTGATCCATAGAATTCCTTCCTCACTAACTACAAAATGAGGAAACTTCCTTACCTTTTCTTCTTGGAAGCTGAGAAAAAGAAAATGGGTCAGAAAGTTGTAATTCTCCAAAACCCTCTTCTTTCTAACAGATGTGTTATTTTCTATGTCTTAATGTCTTCAGTTCATAATTTATTTTACAGATTAGAAGTTTTTAAAAGTTCAAATGAGTCCCAGTCGTCATGTTGTGCCGATGTAATGACATTGTTATGTGTAATTTATCATCAAACTGACAATTTTGTGATACAAAGGGGAATGAAAGATAGTGGATTACAATGAAGGACCTTGAAAAGGTAGATTTCATAGTTTAATGTTTTCAGCTTAGTCAGAAACCCTCTCTCATCACTGTTCATCTTGTTATTTTATTTTCTCCTCCATTTAGCCTTAAAATGTTGGTAACAATCTCATCATTAACAAATGCTTCCAACAACTGTATGTTAAATAGCGTCCTTGCTTCAAAGCATTCTCAATTGCTGCCAATAACCTGGAAAAATCTCTGAAAATTACAAACATTAAAACATATATAACACTCTGACTGTTGTCTGGTTTTTCATAACAAATAACAAAATCCAGTACAATTATTTTTCCTCAGTCTCAAGTCTCATTCTTTCTCCTTAGAATTTATGTGAAATCACTATGTAAGATAAAGAAAGTAAATACATTTTACTGATTGTAACATGTACTCAAAATCATAGCAGAGCACTGGAAATGTGTAAATTCTCTAAATAAGTTGTCAAAATGTCTTTCTTTTTATTTTATCACATATATACAGAAGTATATATACCTTTAATAAAAGTAGAACTACAAAAAAGAAGCAAAGACAAACACTGCAAAACAGCACATAGCATTGTAGCAGCTTCCTGCTGCAGAGCTAGAGTTTTTCCAAGACTTTCTCACATACCAACTGCATATTCTAGCAATTCTGAGTTGCTCAACTTTTTCATTCATCTGAAATGCTCAAAAGGGAGAAGTTGATCCTCACTTTTAAACAGGTCTTCATGATTTTGGATATTAGGGGGCAAAGTGGGCTCTGGAAGGACTGAAGACATCCATAGACTAGCATAAGATGGTAGAGCTTCACTCATTTTAAGAAACATCTCCTCCCTCAATGCAGCTAAGTACACAAGACTGAGAATGTATCCAAAGTTCTTCACCTTATTGTAATTCCATGCAATTTGAAGTCATTGTTTCTCAGGGATCCATATTGGGACCGATGTTGTTCAAAAACCTTGTCAACAATACAGATGGTGGGACCGAGTGCAAGTTTGCCAATGATGCTGAGCTGCGGGGTACAGTTGACATGGTGGAGGGAAGTGGTGTCATCCAGAGGGAGCTTGGTATGGTACAGAGGTGGGCCCATGTGAACCTCAACAAGGCCAAGTGCAAGGTGCTGCACCTGGCTTGGAGCAATTCCAAGCAGAAATACAGGCTAGGCAGAGGATGGATTGAGAGAAGCGCTGAGAAGTGTGTGTTGGTTGATGAGAAGCTCAACATGAGCTCATAATATGCACTGGCAGCCCAGAAAGCCAGCTGACTTCTGGGCTGTATCAAAAGCAGCGTGGCCAGCAGCTCATGGAAGGTGATTCTACCCCTCTACTGTACTCTCTTGAGACACCACTTGGAGTACTGATTCCAGCTCTGGGATCCCCAGCATATAAAAGATGTGATATATAACATATGTTTAAGAAAAACTGGTTCACTTGCTATCAAATATTAAAATTTTAATTTAAACTTTTATTAATGAAGAGATTAGAGGACAGGACTCAAATCAAAAGCAAGGGATAGCACTATTGTCTTTTATGAAGAATTACATTTGGACTTTTTCACATTCTTTTTGTTTAATTAAATAACAAATAATTTCTGCACAAAATGGATGCACAAATGTGAATATAGGTATATAAAATATGTGCTTGTGTTTATATATATATATATATAAATGTGCACACATGTCTAGATTTTGAGACAGCATGCTGTTTGACTGATTCTTAGATTACAGCAAACTATTTTAATTATTTGCATATACAAACCTATATCTGGTAGTACATTTTAACTTATTATAATAAAGTGAGGCTCAGCTGAAGGGTTATTCAGAATACTAAGATTCCATCAGGAAATATTAGTTCTCTGACAATAAAGATCCTACTGAAAAGAGTCACAAGAATCAAGAACCTACTGCCTATTTTAATTAAGAATATATATTTTCTTATCAAGCTTTTTTTCACCTATTTGTTTCTAGATAAAATTTGGCAGTTTTCTAGAGAAATTAGTTGTTACACTGAAGTACCATTTGAGACATAAAAATCTAGCCAGGCAAAAATATATTTCAGCATTCACCCCAACAAGAATAAATTGATCCAGACCAATAAACTCTACAAAATCTTGTTGACTTACATCAAATGAAGATCCATCTCAGAATACTCTCTGTTATGTCATGAATACCATTTTTTTTCCTTTTTTCCCCCCCAGTAAAAGCATTTATTTCTTATGCCTATCCTTTTGTTATTTCTCTCTTCACTCCAGGAACTCTTACCTCTTTTTTAAAACATACCTGAAAACACTGAATGCTGTCATCACTTGTTTTTGGAACAAGAAAAACTAAGAAACAGAAATTACTTTCCAAGTTCCACAGTAAATCCTAAGTGAAACTTGTAAAAGCAAAGCAGATAAACTAGTACCTGTCACAGACTTGGTTTTTATCTTACTTTTTCAAGGTTAATTTTGGATTAGTCTTCACAAAATTTTCTATAAGTTTTGTCTCAGATTGCATATAATATTTATGAAAGTAATATTAAAGACTAAAAGAAGTGCAGCAATACAGTTTCCAGACCAAACTCCTATCTTATGCAAGTGACAGATAATGCCTCTCAGTCCTTCCTCATTATGACCCTTTATCTACTGAATCAAGACCATCTAAGGAATCTGAATAAGTACAAGTCCAGAGGACCTAATGAGAATCATCCAAGAATCCTGAGGCAGCTGGCAGACAAAGTTGCTAAGCCACTATCCATAATTTTTGAAAATCACGACAGTCAAGTGAAGTTCCAGAAGATTAGAAAAAGAGAAATATAACCCTCATTTTTAAAAAGTGGAAAGCAGAAGACCCAGGGAACTACAGGCCAGTCAGTTTCACTTATGTGCCAAGGAAGAACATGAAACAGATTCTCCTTGAAACTAGGCTAAGGCACACGAAAAACAAAGAGTTGAATGGTAACAGCCAATATGGCTTTACTAATAGCAAATCATGGCTGACAAATTTGGTGACCTTCTATGACAACATTGGTGGATGGAGCAGAACGACTGACATCATCTATCTAGACTTATGTGAAACATTTGAACCGTCCCTCTAGGCATTTTTGTCTCTGAATTGGAGAGACATGGATTTGATAGGTGGGCTACTCATTGGGAAAAAACTGTCTGGATGACCATATGCAAAGATTTGTGGTCCACGGCTTATTGTGCATATGGAGACCAGTGCCAAGTGGAATCCCTCAGGGGATGGTACTGGGCCTAATACTGTTCCACATCTTTGTTGATGACATGGACAGTGGGCTTGAGTGAACCCTCAGTAAGTTTGCTGATGATATGAAGTTATGTGGCGCAGTCGACATGCTGGTGAAAGGGATGGCATCCAGAGTCACCTTGATCCTCTTAAGAGGTGGGCTGATGCAAGAACTTCATCAAAGTGAAGTGAAAGATCCTACACCTGTGTCGCGGCAATCCCAGGCACACCTACAGATTGGGTGAAGAATTGACTGAGAGCAGCCCTGCAGAGAAAGACTTGAGGTTGATGGTGGATGAAAAACTCAACATGAGCCAGTAGTGTGTACTTGTAGCCTGGAAAGCCAGCCGTGTTCTGTGCTGTATCACAAGCAGTGTGGCCAGCAGGTCAAGGGAGGTGATTTTCCCCTTGTATTCTGCTCTTGTGAGACCCTACCTGGGCTTCTGAATACAGTTCTGGTGCCCCCAACATAAGAAGGACATGGAACTGTTGGAGCAAGACCAGAGGAGGGCCGAGAAATTGATAAGAAGACCTCTCCTATGAGGACAGGCTCTTCAGCCTGGAGAAAAGAAGGTTGTATGGAGGTTTTAATAGCAAACTCCCAGTTGCAGGAAAGGGCCTATAGTGATAGAACAATAAGCAATGGGTACAAACTGAAAATGTGAAAATTTAGACTAGATATCAAGAAGAAAATCTTTATTGTGAGGATGGTGAGACACTGGAACACTTGCCCATACAGCTTGAGGATGTCCCAGCCCTAGCAGACTTCGAGGCCAGGTTGGACAAGGCAACATTATCTAATGGGAGGTGTCCCTGCTTATGACAAGGCAGGTTGGGACTAGGTGATCTTTTTCCCTTCCAACCCTTAATATTCTAGATTCTATGGTTCTATAATTATGTACAGGTAAATAGTAGGAGAACAGCAACATAGCATATCTCCTACCACAATTAAAAACCACTAAAATAACTGAATCCCTCAGGACAGGACGATGAACACTGATAAATATGAAATATCTACAGAAAAAATATACTTCCTTTTTCACTCCAATAATCAGCATTATACAGCTTTAATGAACACAGGAAGTCAATGTAATGTTATCATAATTTTGTCAACATTCAAAGTATTAGTGTTCTCCAGTGTTTCACTAAGTAGGACTGAAAGTAGGGATCCATTCAACATGTAAACCATGGCAGCTAGAGCACTTGTCCTTTAACCCTCTTTTTTCATAGGGTTAGTTTCAGAAGATTGTCTCAAAAATTTTGAAAACTGCTGTTTTTCATAGACAACATACACTCCCTCTGCCAAAGAAAAAAACACATAAATAAATAAAAAAAAATAGTTAGAAATTCCATCAGCCTGTGCTATGTAGAGTGCCACAGTGTGCTTACATGAAGATTTTATTATTACTGTAAGAACTCGGAATCTTTGAATCTTGAACCAAGTTGAATATGAGTGAGCAGTGTGCCTTGGAAGCCAGGAGAGCCAACTGTATCCTGCCTTAGGCACAGCACCACCAGCTGGTCAAAGGAGGCGATTGTCCCACTCTACTTTGAGTTTTGGGGGCCAAAATACAAAGATATTAAACTATTAGACAGCATCCAAGAGAGGGTAAAAAGATAGTGAAGGGCCTAGACTGGAAGCTGTATGAGGAGGAGCTGAGGTCATTTGGCTTGTTCAGCCTGGAAAAGAGGAAACTTGAGCAGAGACCACATTACAATGTACATGAGGGGTAGCAGGGGGCAGGCATTGATTTTGTCTCTCTGGTGACCTCATAGGAACCAAAGGAATGGTATGAAGGTGTGTCAGGAGAGGTTTAGGTTGGATATTAGGCAAAAGTTCTTCAACCAGAGCAATGGAACAGGCTTTCCAGAGAAGTGGTCATGGGATGAGCGTGCCAGAGTTCAAAAAGTGTTTGGACAGTGCTCTCAGGCACTCTTACGCAGAGTTAGGAGTTGCGTTTGATGATCCTTGTGTGTCCCTTCCAATACAAGATATCCTACAATTCTGTGATAACACGAAGACAAGGTTTAATACTGCCACGTCAAATAAACAATTTGAATAACTACTGTCTAACCTGCGTAGGCTCCTGGAAGACTGACTTCTAATTCACTGTGCCAGCATCATTCACTGTTATCACTGCTTAGCTAACAAGACTTACCGAGGAGCTCAAGACTTCCCCCTGAGTCAGACTGTTTCGTTGCATCAGCCAACCCAGCCCATCTCTCATAGTTCCCGTCATTGAATAACATTCCAATTTCATCTCGTGCAAACCAGCAGAACTTATTCACAGTTAAAAGATTGTCTTACTAGCACAGAGGTGTCTTCTCACCCCCTTTTAGTCTGTCAAATACCTCCAAAGAAACTTAACCAGTATTTACCCATTTGATTATATCAACAACTGATGTATTTATTGAAGGAAAAGTATGTTGGAATCTTTGCCAACCTTCCATTGCCATTCCACCACTACAGTGGAGGTGACAAAACTGTGTAGTTAGATACTGTTTATCAGCTTAAGTCTATCCCACCACATAAAACATACAACATAAAAATTTTTCAAGAACTTGATATGTTTTAGCAGGAATACGCTTTAAAAGGTATGAATACATATCACTTTATTGTAAGTGAGGGCAAAAAAAAGTACTGAGTTTCCACTTCTTAAAGTTTTGGTTGTCAATAGCAAAGCATCATTTCCACAGGAAATAAAATATGACCACCTGGTTTTTATTGTCACATGAATAAGTCATGCCAAAGACTGACAGACTCACAGAAGTGTGTGATTTCTTTTTCTGGTTTTTTGGGGGGTTTTGTTGTTGTTGTTGTTGTTGGTTGGTGGGTTGGGTTTTTTTGGCAGCTATGCACACTTGTTTATTTACTTGTTTATTTCCTGAGGTGAAATTTTGGTTGGACAGAAGGAATTTGTTAGGGCAAAACAGTAAGGGAGGAAATAACTGAAGAGAAAGAAATAAAAAGCCTATGAAAACACAGAAAGAAAGCAAATAGAGAAAATGGAGAGCTGGTGTAAAGTGCCTGAAGGAGAAAATGGTAAAGAACTGAATCAAGCAGCAAATCAACATAAGGGAAAGAATGTCCAGATTAAAACTCTGAAAGTCATTTGGAAATGATAGCACTGGACAGAGTCCCTGTTGAAGAGTTCTCAATATTTGGTACAGAGAAAGAAAATTGAGCTCTAAAGCTATGCAGCAATATTGGTTCAGTATCACATTCAATAACAGTTCAGTCACAATTTTGATTAAAACCGAAGACAGACCAAATTATGAGAGTGTTAATAATAATTTTCTCTTCATGATAGCCTATGGCATTTTTTTAGTTCCCTAAGGATGTCTCAGAATACATCAGAACTCTCCAGCTACCCAATGATGTGTAGAGATTATACATTCTGTATATCTTGAAAATTAGTACTTACTAAAAATTATATGAATGAAACAAGGAATTAGAATTTAGGAAAACAGTACTCACTAAATTTGATTCAAAAGGGCAGAGAGTCAGAGAGGAAACAACCCTGGGATAAGCTTTCTGCAATTTCTTCATTCATTCAACACATATTTTTTGGATCAGTGAAAATGGGTAACACCTTTTCACAGATGCATGTTAATTACCTGTTCTTTCTTAAGCTTGAGGTGCACTTTTGCAAGAGACAAAATGACTGATCACCTGTTTTCTATGCATTGTATTTGGTTACTGATATTTTCTCAGCTGAGAAGGAAAATAAAGTAAGATTGGCTTGTTATAACACCTTTGCACTGATTATTCAGTACTGACTAACATAATTACCAGGGAATAAAAGGTAAATTTAGTGAATGAAAAGTACCACCCAAACCTTTGAGGTCCAGGAAATTCTAACTCCTTTCCTTAACTCCTAAGATAGGAAGAGCCCCAAACAGAGAACAAAGAAAGGTCAGCAATTAAATGAAGTGTCTGTGAAAGTACTGGAGAGGTAGGATAATAAAAGGGACAGTTGCAGTATCATTAATTAAAAATAATTCAAGGTCATACTTACTAACTCTACAAAATGGGCTGAAAAACTAATGAGTCACATCAGCATACACAAACCTAGATTTTAAAAGGGTTGTCTTTACTGCTGTGACAGCTGTTTTATAGACTACTACATTGTTAAACGGATCAGTATTCCTTTGATGCTGTGGAAAACCTGACATACGCTCACAATTGGAGACTGACCAAGAGGAAATTAAATACAGAACTCATTTAGGTAACTGCTCCCTTTCTTTAAGGACTTCATTGTGAGCTAGTTAACTTCCAGTCAGATAAGGGAATATAATTACCTATTACTTTTCTGTGTGAGTTATTCCCTGCTATGGGCATAAAAGAGAATGGAGAATGCAGATGCAGAAAATCCATTTCTTTCTCCACAACACAGGCAATCAGAAAACAGTCAGCTGCATAGAGAAAAGGATGTAGGGAGAAGAAATATTTAATCACAGGAAAAACTGTTTTAAGACCTGTCAGTCTTTCAAGGAAACAAATTTAAAAGTAGTGATACAGGCAGAAGTTAAAAAAAAAAGCTAACAAACTGTTCTCAGTATTCACTGGTAACACGCAGAAGAAGCAGGCTTAAATTGCTGTCCAGGATTTTAGGACAGATACGAGAAATACTGCATTTGGACACTTCTGCCTCATAGATATATTTGGGATCCTTTAAGGAGTAAACAAGAAAATTTGGTGAGTTTGGTCAACTTAAATTTCCACAAGGTGGCAAAATCTTTAAAAAATACTAAGCTGTTGCAGGATACGGAAAAGGTGTTCCATTGAATAAATAACTAGTTGAAGGTGGTATAACAACAGATAGAAATGAAGAGCCAGTTTTCACAAAGCAAGGTCTGAATGCCCACTGAGTTCTGCTGTCAAGAATATTTATAAAATTATGAAGAAAATTTGGAGAATAAGAAGAGGATCATAAAAATGAAGGTTGAAAGTGAAAAGCTCTAGAAGGACCTTTCAAGACCAGGCAATATGACGGTAAGTGAAAGCCAACAATTGCTTTCTATTTAAAAGCATTAATACATGCAAATGGATTCAGAAGCTCTGCCGAATTTTTTTTCTCTTTAGCTCTTGCTGCATCACCATAAAACTAATGTTTTCTGCCAATATCTAGAATATGTCGGTACTTCTGGAAAAAAAATCCAAACAGATGACACTTTAAAAATAAGGTTTTCTATGCTGATACTGTCAGTCTGATAAACGAACCCTTTTCTTGCTCAGAATGCAGCTCAAAGCCTTATACAGACCACTGCCTCTGTGAACAGAGTGACTCCATTTTTATATCATCCTGTCCTTCAACTGCTAGGTCTGAGGGCAGCCTTAAAGTGTTATAGTGGATGCTCAAAATGTGCCTTAAAGTGTTATAATGGATGCTCAAAACTTGTCTTAAAGTATTATAGTTATATATATACTATATATATATATTACTGAATACTCTTAAAAAATGAAACTCAATGTTTAAGTGTTAAAATGCAAATATTTAGTCAGGTGGGGGTTGGTCTCTTCCAAAGAGAGGACACAGTCTCAAGCTGCATCAAGGAAAGTATAGGTTAGACATTAGAAAGAAGTTTTTCACAGAAAGAATAATAAAGTATTAGAATAGTCTGCCTGGGGAGGTGGTGGAGACACAGTCCCTGGATGTGTTTACAAAAAGGCTGCATGTGGCACTTGGTGACATGGTCTAGTCGATATGTTAGGGCAATGGTTGGACTCGGTGATCTTAGAGGTCTCTTCCAACCTAGTAATTTTGTAAATATAATTCTAAAAAACTATTGCAAGAAAGGAAACTCCACAATTAAGATCTTCCTAGTTGAACGGGATAATTTATCAATGTTAACAGGAAAGAAATGAATACAGAAAGAAAAACCTAAAGCATTTATCTTTAATGGAAAAAAGTTAGTTGATGAGTATGTTATTTAAATTAAACATTTAAGTTTGAAACTATTACCTTTAAAATACCTTTTTCAACCATAACTTGATTTAGGCTCATATAAAACAACACGAATTCAAAGCATTCCGAATTCAGTGTTTTGATTTAGAAGGAACCAGTTGCAGTGAATTCTTAAAATTTACTGTAAGCACTTGAATAAATTAATATAGATTTGTTTTGATAGAAGCAGTGGAATTTTGGCAACGGTTATAAGGATATGCTGATTTGCTTCCATAAGAGCTAATGCTGATTCATTTGGGATCTTCACAAGACCTTTTATGTAATCTTTCTTGAAGTACTATATTTTTTTCTTCCAATGAAGTATAGTTTATTTTAAATATGAATGGATGATGCACTCTGATAAGAACATATTCCATATGAAATTGAGCCTTGGAATTTTTTCTTATATTTTTGTGTTAATGTTAGGTTCCTTGTTGTTGTTAGGACAGAAAGGACAACTTTTGAAGGTGGTTGTGGTGGTGCATGCCCCATCACCTCCTTTCCTCAATCCAAACTATGGTTTCAGAAGTGCTCATTAGACCTCAGCCTTGACAAATAACACTTGGGCCAAGCTCCTCTTGAGCTTATCAGAAACACTGTCTGCCTCCAGGAACTAGTGCTATCTAATGAGCTTCTGTTATTTAACAAACAGCTTTGGTGAGTTATTTTTCTTGCCTGAATAACAACTCAAATGGAACAACATTTTTGTTATCAAAATTTCAAAGAAAGCTATTGGCCCAAATTGCAGCCAGGATGAAAACTTACTAAAGCCAACTCTCTTGCAACCCTAAGAACAGCAGCCCTAAGTGAGACCCTTTGAACTCTTCTGGATCACAGTAGGCACCGACCACATGTCTCCCTCTGAGTGGGACACTTCTCAGAGACATTGAACCCTCAAGTTTGCTATACTTGGAGGACACCTGATGAACAATGACAGAGAGTGGACTGATATACCCAGTCCTGGAGGTTCTATCCTTCACCCATTGAGAAAATGCAAGATATCTGACATGAGTACTTCACTCAGTTTGAGGGGGATTTTTTATCAGTATATACCTTATGCATACTCTTTTAGGTCTGTGTGGGTGCAAGTGTGAATATGCTGTAGACAATGTATTATGAAGGTTGCCCTCTTGGATTCTTACATAAGTTAGATTCATAGACATGTAAGTGAGTTACTGTTGTGGTTGTAGTAAATTCTATAGAAACTTTTGTGAAATCGTTTAAATTAGGCTATCTATTAAGTACTGTTAACTGAAATGCTGTTAAAACCTTTAGATCTAAATCATCGGTCAAGTCTGGGGCTAAGCTTGGTAAAGGGGTCCACTGTGAACCTTATGACTCAATAGGAGGGTCTACTTTATATCCTTATCCTTTCCCATCATTATGCTTTTTCTGTCACCAGCCTCCACATTAATAATTTTTGGTTGATTTTCATTTTAGATTGATTGACTTTAGGTCTTTTTCTCTGTGTACTTTAACCATATAGTAAATAGAAGATGAATGAATGTTGTCACTCTTTCACTTTAATATTAAATATGGTTTTGCTGATACCTTTCCTGGTGATTCTTTGAGCTACCTAAGATACATTTGGAAACAATGGTCAGAGGGATTATTCTTTCCACTCTAGCATAAATGAGTAAATATTGGAAATATTGCAAGGATCAAAATTGTGATAGTTTCTCCAACACAAGCAATTCAGATAAGTCAATATTACTTTAGAATGAGATTTCTTCTACAATAAACCTATGACTATTGTCTTTGAAAATACCAATTACTTTTCAGAAAAAGCAGGTTATAATGTCATGGTACATATTACAGTAGACATGAAAATGTAAGCAAAGTCATTACTTCACAACTTGAGCTTTCAACTTGAGGTGGTAATGCTGAAAGCTATTCTCTTTCTCCATTGAATTAGCAAAGAAAGATACAGAAGATCTCATCATGGCAGAGAAATGTTATCTGCTAAATGACCATAACTTTCTCAATTTTTAAGCTTTGATATTAATTTATGCAGACTGTGTGAAGACACCTAAATGAAAAATGACCTGAGTTATAGCTGTACATTAGCCAGGAATAACATGTTAGAGACCAGAAAGCATGCTATAGACCAGCACTAATCAGGACTTTTTTTGGATATAAACCAATTTTATGCATACAGACACACCATGCACTAAACTTAACTTCTGTCACAGAAGCTAAAACCGATGGAAAAAAGGCATTCTCCAAAAGAGAATGATGCTGTTGAAAAAAAATAGCTGGCAAAGTAACAGCTATACTGTACAGAAAAGAAGTGTGTTTTCCCTGGAAAATTATCTGTAAAACATACTGCCAAAATGTAATAATATTCAGAGTTTTACAAGGCTGGAACACCGTGGTATTTTTTCAGACCTAGGTTTCATACTTAGGTTTTGATTCCATAGTACTGAAAGCATTTGGAAAGAACATTTAAAGGTCATCTAGTCTAATCCTCATGTAATAAGCAAGGACACCTTTAGCTAGATCAGGTTGCTTAGAACCTCATCCAGCCTAATCTTGAATGTTTCCAGGGATGGGACATCCACAGCTTCCATGGGGAACCTAGTGTTTCGTCACCCTTACTGTAAAAAATTTCTTCTTTAAATGCATTTACATTCATCCAGTCTAAAACCATTACCCTTTGTCCTATCACATAAGGCCCTGCTAAAATGTTTGTTTCCATCTTTCTTCTAGGCCTCATTCAAGCTTCAGTAAGGTCTTCCCAGAGCCTTTTCCTCTCCAGGCTGAGTAACCCCAATTCTCAAAGCCTGCCTTCGTAGGAAAGATGCTAAAGCCCTTTGATCACCCTGGTGGCCCTCCTCTGGACTTGCTCCAACAGCTTTCCTGTGCTGAGTGCCCCAAAGCTGGACGCAATACTGCAGGTGGTGTCTCAAGAGAGCAGAGTAGAGGGGCAGAATCACCTCCCTTGACCTGCTGGTCGTGCTGCTTTTTGATGCAGCCCAGGATTCGGTTGCCTTCCTGAACTGTGAGCTAGGTTCATGACCAACTTTTCATCCACCAGAACCACTAAGTCCTTCCCGTCAGGGTTGCTCTCAATTCCTTTATCCCACAATCTCTATTAGATACTGACAGTTGCCCCAACCCAGGAGCAGCATCTTGCACTTGTCCTTGTTGAGCCTCATCAGCTTCCCATGGGCCTAGTTCTTCACCTTTCCCAGGTCCCTCTGAATGTATCCTGCGCCTCTGGCCTGTCAACTGCACCACTGTCCTGGATTTAAATTTTTCTGGAATTCTTTGTCCATCCCAACCACTCAGGGTCGCTCAGGGTTCGGTCTCTGCACACCTTCTTTCCCCCCCTTCCCTCGGGGACCAGCTCCAGGGGGCTGGGAGTTCTGCACGGTCACGGCTGCCGCCCACAGGGTGAGGGGAGGGTGGGAAAGGGGGTGAAGGGGGGCCGTCAGGGCCAATCCTGGGCCAGCGAGCAAGCCATTGTGGGAAAATGGGGAATGCAAAAGTGCGTACGCGAGAGAGACACGCATACACACACACACTTTGGATTGGCTGCTGCTGGCATACAACCAACTCAGTGAAACAGAGGTCTCCCGCTGCCCCTGACTTTAAAATAGATCTGTTCTCCAAAATATAAGTCTGTGAGTTCTGTCTGTATGTTTACATTGATATTTGCCCAGATCAGGTGCCGCTGACAATTTCCCCTCTGCCATTTTAGAGAGTGGATCTTTCTGAGAACTAGGATCATCTGTTTCAACTGCTTTAGTGATAAGGAAAAATGGTTACTCAAAAATTGTCAGTTTTTTCACAATACTCTCCTCCTTCCCCCCAGTCAAACCCCCAAATACCCAATATGTACATCTAACTGGAATGGGCTGGGTTCTTTTTCCCCTACCATGAATGTCATACGAATCCCACTCAGATTGTTTAATTCAGAGCAAGAACAATACATCTCTACTAGTAATAAAAGGTACTTGAACATTTCAGTATTGCTTTTGATCAGACTGTAGAGCTTGGATAAATAACTAGAATTTATGGTCTCATTTATGACTTGATCCATTTCTTTGTGTGAATAAAAATCTGTCTCTGCTCTAAACTGTAACAATAAACCTTCAGAAGGAGGGAAACCCTTTGGACTACAAGTTCCCATGAAGTCTCTCTTTGGTAGAATACTTCAGTGGCAAACCCAGACTCTAGATTTCCCATTAGAATGACCTCTATGCAACAGTTTATTCTTCCTGTGGTAGGTTACTGACTCTGAAGGCCTAAGACATCAGGCATTATTATTTTACTAATAAAATGAAAGTTATATGAAAAAACTCAAAACAAAACATGGAGAAACACTGAAAGTGAACCCAAAACTTCCAATCAATATAGAATATGTTGTTTTATCTCTCCTTTTTTTTTTTCTTTGTTTGGTTGGTTTGGTTTTTTGTTGTTCTCTAATTATGGATCATTTCTTCCATAATTTATTTCAATTTTCTTCTTAGTTTATGCTTAGTATGAAATATATGCCACCTAAGATTTTCAAATCAAATGTCCAGTCTTATTACTCATTAACTTTCCCAGTATAATTAACCAGGAAAAGTCACTTCCAAGGAGCAATTCTTCTCCTGCCAAGATGGGAATGTTCCTCAAGTCTTAACTTTCTCCATTATTTACACCAGCGAGGTTTTGGCTCTTTCACTTCAGCTAATTTACACTAGCACTCCTGCAATCCTGCCGTCACTTCTCCCCCTTGCTCCCATCTCCTCGCTTCAGTCAATAAACTGATTTGAGGAAACACATCAGCAGAGAACAAACCACTGCCACAATTATGTAGGAGATATGGCAGCCAGAGTTTTGCCTAGCTTTTAAAACACTGATTTTCACTCATAAATCAACTCTAGTACTTGAAAATCTGTCTAGTCCGGGTCGTGAATGTACCCAATCTCTTCAGATCGCCAGAAGATTCTAGGCTGTTAAGCATTCTTTTAATAAATTTTTGAATGTTCATTTTCTAGGCAACTGTGAAATAGTGGCTAACTCTAATCTGCTCATGATACTTGTTACTTGCTTCTGCAACTGAAAACACATTCAAATTGTTTGCTAAAGTAGAATACCTTTCTGACTGCCTGTAAAAATAATGGTGCTCATACATTGTTTTAGCATACAATTCATAGCATAAATTATAGCAAGACATTTCATTGATATTATAGACAAATAAGACTATCAGGGAAGTCCCACATTCTACCTTGTTATGCATTGAGCTATTACTACTAATGCTGCAAGATATTTGCTCTCTGTTAATTCTAAGAGTTTTTAGCTCCAGAGAAATATTTTTTTAGACATTTCCATAGATATGAGAACAAAGTAACAGATATGCATACTTAATATTGGATGCAATAAAATTATCTACAACATGAGCAATACTTTACATTGTTGTCGCCTCTCCAGGGGCTTATCATCATAGATAAGATTGCCAACAACTGTAGATATCAATTTCAAGTGAAAGAAAGGGGCTTTCTTTTTTAGTAATGAAGGATGAAGTCAAGGTTGTCTAGTCTGCAAGACTATCAGCACTAGCAATAGAAGTAGCAGTCCTAACCAAAGGTAAATATGTCTACAAATAAACCCACACAAAGCAGAATTGCACTTCCTGTCACTCCCCATAATATCAGTCAAGACACAGATCTTGATTCAAAAAAAGGTAGATTCTTGAAGAACTCGAGAACATTGCCTGAACTGATGATGACTGCTGCAAGATGTGCAGCAGTCAGTGGTCACATCTGTGACTCAGATATTGTGGTTTTGGCTGGGGTAGAGCTAATTTTCTTCACAGTGGTTAGCATGAGGCTGTGTTTTGGATTTGTGCTGATAATATAAAGCTGTTTTTATAGAGAGATATTTTTCCTATTACTGAGCAATGCTTAAACAGAATCAAAATCTTTTCTGCTTTTCATACTGCCACATTGCTGAGGAAATGGGGTGCATGATAAATTGTTAGGAGACGCACATGGCGACCTCAGCTGAGCAAAGGGATATTCCAGATCATATAGTATTACGCTCAGTATATAAAGAGAGGAAAAGGAGGTAGGAAGTTTTTTAATGATAGACTTTATCTTTTGAAGTCACAGTTAAGTATGTTGGGACTGTGCTTTTCTAAGACTGGCTGAACACCTACCTGCCCATAGGAAGTCATAAGCGAATTCCTTGTTTTGCTTGCATGTGCAGCTTTTTCATTATCTGTTAAACTGTCCTTATCTCAACCCATAAGTAGTCTTGTTTTTATCCTTTGGATTCTCTCCACAATCCCACTGGTGGAAGAGTGAGCGAGCTACTGTGTGGTAGCTGGTTGCTAGCTGGAGTTAAACATGACAGTCCTTTTTGTTATCAAATGAGGCATAAACTGTTTGCGATAATGACAGATTTCTAATCTAACTTTCTCTCCGAGTCTTAATTATGTTGCCTTACCTAGGTTATCTTTGTTGCTGCATCCTTAAAACACCATTAAAACACCATACATGACCCAAAGCCTCATCTCAGAAACAAATTTTATCAACTAATGACCTGAAGTCCCTTCTTCAGCTTTATACTGTGAATATCAAACCATTAGGACATTCATTGTTTCAGCATTTGTGAATATACAGATGTTGGCTAATATGTAAAAATGAGAAGCTCAAGTTTGATTTAATGATCTTACACCAGCTTTTGCCATCCTTAAGGAATGATCATAGAATCTTATTTTTCACCTCTGGTACAGTTTGATTAAGCAATTTAGACTCACATTAATTTCCAAAAAACCCCTAACATTTGGGTAATGTCATTTTCCTCTATTCTGAGAAAGAAAATTATATAGAAATTGAAATGATTTGAAAGACCCTTACAAAAAAGTATACAGGACAGGTTTGGGGTTTTTTAATTACTCCTTCCTATTAATCATTACTTTGTCTATATCATTCATAGTTGATTAAATAATAAATGGAATTAACACTGAATTCAGATAAGTGTTAAAGATTCTAAGAATCTTCTTCTGATTAGTTCGTCTCATACCCAACTTCTGTAAAGATAAACAAATACTAGCTCTTGTTTCCCTGAAAGGTAACAGAGATAAATGAAATTCAGAAATGTTTGGGTTTAATGTCATTTTGTATATGCAAACCTTTCACAAAGAAGATGCAGACGAAGTCACCGTAGGAATCTAAACCTACCCAAGAGCAGGTGGAGTACGATTGAGGCGTACTTCTTATGCAGGATGTGGAAAATATGCAAATATGATACAATCTTTCCTCAGTTTAGGACGTTTCATCAGTAAACCCACACATTTTGATATCTGTCTGTCCGGAAAGAGCCCTAAACAACCCTTCTATTAGAAGACACTTTTGTATACTGCCACAGATGGGTGAACATGTTTTTCACAGTCAAAACACCTCCTACAATCATCTTTTAGCTTGTGAATATAAAAATGGTAGAAAATGAATGTAGCCTCTAAGGAAGCTATCAGAATGAAGAAAATTATCAAATCATATGTTTATTTTTTATCATATGTTTATGAATGAGAATAGCGTGAAAGGAGCAGCTGTAAGTAAAAAGATGGAAAAATATTTAAAATATTTTAGTTCACATTTATTAAATAAATATCCAGTAAAGCCTATTGATAACTGAAGGTCTATTTTAAACATGTTCTGCATAAAAATTCTGATAACAAGGTCTTGTGTTTTTTAATCCATCCTGTAAACGCTATTGTGTGCACCTTTACAAATTTCTGAATTGCGCATATGCATCCTGCTAAAGATTAAGTTGAACTCTGTGGGAATCTTTCAATGAGCGATATTTCAAGGATGAGGGATACTCTCAACATTTTGTGCCCCGATCAGGGTTTCAGGCCTGAAGACATTTGAATATTAACTGAAAAATTACTTCTGGATTACTGAAACACAGAAGTACAAATTTAAAGGAATACAAAACAAAATGCTGTCCTCTCTAGGAAGGGGTGAGAATGACATAAGATGAAGTTAAAAGTCCAGTAAAAAGTTCACAGCAACTATGGGTTGGTCTTGTAATAGGGTGCAATGGAGCAGCAAAGAGTCCCCAGAAACACAATGCTATAAATCTTTATTTGTTTGAGAACTAATTATTCAAAAAGATTCAAGCAGAAACTGTAATAGAGTAAAAGGTTAAATAATAACTTGATGATAGCTGATAGTACAAAAATATAACCTAGAGTTACCATAAATTATTATAATACTATAAAAACCACACATCCAGGGAAATTTGTATATGCAAATGATAGTATAATGAACTGGACCAAAATAAGCATTAGGAATTTTGTCATAAGCATGAGTGATCAAGCATGAGTGTACTATCACTTGTGTTTTTGAAAAAAGACTGCTTTAGGGACAACTGTAATAAAGTGTAGCGGCTAGACAGAACCATAACAGTAGATGTGGAGGGACCTACTGTCTCAAGAAACCAATTGCATTTTTGAAAGGCTCTTCTCTTCACTTACCACTTTCATATTTCTTGCAGAGGATGAGGTGGGGTGAAAGAGATACATACTATTGCCAGTCTAACTTTCCTGCAGGACAAGTCAGGTGATGTTCCAAACCCTTTCTATTTGAATGCTCAAATAACCTGCTCCTTTTGTCTCTTTGACTGACTAGAGAGCTGTTCATTATGTGTCCCATTCATTGCAAAAATTCTCTTCATTCCTCTCAAAGCTTTCCCACAGTTTGTTTACCACATATCTCTGACTTTTAGTTTTATTTCCGCTTTGACTCTCCTAACTATTATCCTATTATTATGACTCTCCTAAGTATTATCATTTCCTTTCCCTTCAATTCTTCTTTCACTTATTCTTTTTTCCCTATTTCCATGTCCATTAGCACAGACCCTCTGTAGTAGCCAAAGCTTCTGAGCTATCCTTGCTTGTTCTGTCTCAGCCACCTCCGTTACTGGCACAGCCCATGACACTACACCAGCAGGCACCTACTTTTTCCTTGGCACCATAGCTGGTGCACGCCAATCTTCTTCAAAACTGGAGCACTGGACTTGTGCTCTGAAAGGCATTGCAGAACCTTCAGGCACAGCTGAAACAACCTCCTCAAGTGACATCCTGAGGACAGAAAGAGGAAAAAACAGGGTGTATTCGAATAATCCCTCCTTCCATTTTTATCAGTTAATTGAAGTGCCATGCATATCACTTGGCAGCAGTTTCAGGTCCCTTTTGACTCAATGCAGACATATAGGTTATCAGTCTTTGCTCCTTACTCTTTCCTGCTACTGTTTGGCCACTGCTGAGAAAATAAAAAATAGCAGCTAGACATTTATTGCTTCTATCCCATTTTCTTATCTTCCTATGTGGCCATGCAAGGAGGTCACTGATAATTTACTCTTCTAGGATGCCTATGCTGAACCACAGTCTGGTCTGGGACGCTTAGTATTGGAGCATATCACAAAGGATTTACAACAATACATTTTAATTAATCACTCTCCAGAGTTTCAGCTGGAATTAATGCTACATACAGACATATTTGGAATTGTTTTTGAATCAAGTATGCCAATAAAGTATTTTTCCCTCACTCAGTCAGTCTTTGAATTTGGCAATAAAGCTAGATGAATTTTTGCCAAGGTGATTCATTTTATCCAGACCTTTAATTATATTTGGACAATTAAGAAGAGAGGTGGGAGCAGTTCAGTAAGTCAAAAGGATTTTTCAAATAAAAATTTGTCTAGTATAATGGAAAGCATTAGCTACCAAGTAAAATTATATAAATAGGGAGATAATGTTTGGTGAAGAAAAATAAAAACAAAACCTGACCTTTCTCCAATTATGTAGGTTGATTTTCTGGATGAGAAAAATGCAGAAGCTAGAACGTAACATGAAGTGAATTCAGAGTCATAAAATCTAAGCATACAGAACTAGTAAGTAAATTCTGCTACTCCAAGACAACAAAGACTGTACCTCAAGCCTATTAGATACAGAGACCATGCTGGTCTTTAATTTCAGATATTTTCCATTATGCTACTTTTATCAAGTTCTAGTTACATAGTGCAGTACACTGTATTTGGTGGTCAAGGACCTTTGACAACAGGCATTAGTTGGTTTAAGTCAACATAGCACTGAACTATAATTTAAACTATATTTATGTTTTTGTTTGCTTTGCTATTTATTCTACTAACAAAATGTCTGTGTGGTGAAAACATAATGAGTTTTTCTTACTATACCAAATTTTATCTCTGTTAAGAATTAATATACAGTCCCTGTTGCAAGAAATCAGAGCAGAACTCTGAACAGAGTAAGCCACACATTCTTTAGGAAAGAAAATATTGAAAAAAAAAAAAAAAGAAAATCAGCAGGTGTTTATACTTACAGAAAAGCACAATTTTTTATTTGTCTTTTAAAAGATGAAACATGAATAATCACCACTTCTTTTTCTTTCAAGCACTTTGTAAACAGAAAATATCTCTATATAGTACTCCAAACAATCAATGCTCAAATAACAATTCATTTCCTTTATTGATACCGCACCACAAAATCAAGTGTAACTTTGTCAAAATGACCTGAGAGAAAACTTTTTATGTTTGTTTTTCCAATGTGAGTAATGACTCCCCATGTTTTGCTACAACCATTCTTTTTCACCAGAAGACAGTTGAAGGCAAATCTAATAATTTTCTGAGTCATATTTAAAATGACTGTGAAACTGATTTTCCATTGTCTTGAAGAGTGTATAGTCATCTAGATGGTGCAGAATGGTCCTAATTCAGCAATCTACTTATAGTACACGCCTGATTAAATGCATGAATTGTCCCATTGATTTCAAAGTGAGCACTTACATCTTTAAGGAGAGGCACACTGAATCATAGCTGGAGCGGCGCTCAGACTCCTCCCAGCCTGGATACTGCCACTTCACGCCACACACCCATCACCTATTATTAGCACCTGCCTAGGTTTAGTAAAAGGGTGACCAGGCTTTAACTGAATATACAATGGGCTGCCAGACAGACGCAGCACTGTTTTAGACAGACAAACACCACTACTTCAGCAGGTGTGGAATGTGCATGCTAACTCACCTCTATATAGCATAATTGTGTGCAAAATTGTGCAAAACTAATCAGCTAAAGATGTCAGCTAAATAAATAACAGAATGAAATAAAATTACATTGTTTTACATGTGATTCATAATGTTGCATGAGAATTATTAGTAAGATGCAGAAACAGCTCACAATATGACTAAGCATAGATATCTTTGGAACACTGTTTCCCTGTTCAGAGCTGGATTATTCTGTTTCTACAACCAAGTTCCCTGGGGATGCTGGAGTGAAACACCATTATGCACCTTAAACATACTGAATTATATATCAGATCATTTAGCATTATAAATTTGTATATAATCAGCTATGTTTGCTAAATTTAGATGTTAGTAATCCTTACTAGATCTACACAAAGAGCAAAGACAAATACGGAGTTGGTAAATAAAGTAGGTTTAAAGATATTATAACAACTGAATCTCTGATAAGCAATATTAATGGCATTTTACAATTTGTTTTGCACCATAGGTTTGTTACATTACTTTTAGTTTCTTTTTATACGTTCCTTAATTTCATCTTATATAAAACAAAACAGAGATAGAAAGCAGCTTTTAAAACAAAACAACTTTCAATTTCTGACTTTTTAGCACTTTTTAAATTAACTTCTAACTATTATTCTTGCAAACAGGGAGCATTATAGGGTTTTAGGTACACAAATGACGTCTTAAATAGAAGTTCTCTCTACCTTTCCACATCATGAAGTTGCATTAGTATACACAGATCTTACAAACAGCTTTGACATTCCTATCTCTTGTAATATTGTTCTCCATGATCCCATCTCTCTTTCATCACTTGTTCCACCATGCAAAGGTGTTTTGCTGCTTTTATGTCATGACCTCAGCCCCACGAGACTGAAAACCAGAGAACCATGTTGGTTGGGGATTGCCTAGAGAAGGATCTCTGCCTCCATCTATTGGTGAACTGCTGGAAGAGAGAAAGAAGGTCTTACTCATTTCCTTGCTTCCACCATTCTTGGTGGGAGTTTTCTGTACAGAAGTCCTCTGGGCCCACAGTTACTCTCATGCCTACACCTGTGAAGAAATATCCACCATATTAAAAGGAAATGAACATGCAGAGAGACCTTGTGAGTGGCTTGGTTGTGGTCTCCATCTCTTATGTACTAGATCTATCAACCGTACTGCCATGCAGGCAATATCAATCCAAGAACATGTCTCATGGCAAAATCCAGTCAGCAGCGTGTTGCTGAGGGACACAAGGCAGTGTTCCTGGGACCAAAACCACAGCCAAAGGCAATACCATAGCAAATTACCACACAGAGACAACAAATACCACTTATAGTATGCCTCTACATGTAACAGTCTGCCAGGAGACAGACACAAAGCAATATTCTACACAGACCTACCCCAAGACATTCCAAGCAGAATAACCAGAAGAATTTAATATTCCCAAATTTTTAAGTGGGAGTACAAGTCATTGCATTGAATTCAAGAACTGATAAGCATTTAAGCTTCACACTTCTTGTTCAGACTTTACACCAATGTAGCATTGGCACATGTGAAATCAAAAGATTAATAATATTTATTTCTTGGTAATACACATAGTTACTTTATTGCGTATTGCCTTTTCTCATATTGTCTCTTTTTCTCGAATGTGTTATTTTCTCTTAACAACATTTACCCTCTTCTTATTTGTCTATTAATATTCCTAAATATCTCCTGGTTTTTATTCCTCTTTGCCATATTCAACTTTTTTTATTCTGCTTCAGTTACTATTATCTCATCTGCATTACTATTTCCATCAATCTTGTAATCCCTTTCCTATTACTTTCTTCGCTCCCTTCTATCCATACTTTTTGTTTTCTTGGCATTAGTTACCTGGTGTTTTAACAGTGTCCCTTCATATATTTTCTCTTTTGAATCCTTCCCAATATATCTTCATTTGATGGTTTACCATGTTTGCTTCAAACTGTCACCTACAAGAGCAGTGAAAAACTTTTTCTATTGCCAGCAAAAGGACTCTCTCAAAAATCTTCATGTGGTATATGGATCTGTATTCAAGCTAGTACTACACACTAAATTAGTCAGAACATTCCTACCATCTGTTCAGAGTAGCTGTAAAGAGTTGCACAGACGCTGGTTTCACTGCACAACAACAAATTTTATTGGTCTTAGTAACCCCAGAGACGATACTACACATTGAGCACCATCTACTGGCATCCAATTATTTATACATGTTTGTAGATATAAAGCATTTGTCTACTCCTGAACCTAAAAAGATTATTCTTTAAAGAATTATATATTTTTTGTAGATCTGCAATTATTTTTCTCTTCAGTTCACTGCATGGTAAGAACTATTTTTTCTGGCTGGAAGGGATGAAAGTCTTAGGTGTTTAAAATGCATTATTTTAAATTAATATAAACACACACATAATTTTACACACACAATTTTTAGATAAATACACATACAAATACACACATATTAATGATAATCTTGGCTTTACATTATCTCCTCTTTACTTTTATCTTAGAAAGCCAAACTAAAGGAAAACAGAAGTGCTTAATAACTTCAGATATGCAGCATGAATATATTTTATTGATATTCTGAAAATCTCTTAACTACAGAAAGACTCTGAAGAGGGAGAGATTTTGAAATATGAATTTAATTTGGACAAGTATTTGGCACATTTACATCAAAGGAAGTGCTGGACAGGAGCTTCTGAATCAGAATGATTTTGTAAGAAATGTAGTTTTCACAAGTTCAGAATGTTCTGAAGAAAGCTTTGATTTTCTTCTAAGCATTATACTTTTTGTGAGTAAAAAGCACAAGGAATCTATGGTATTTCATTTTGTTCTGATCCAAATCATTCTATTTCATGTCATTCAATTAGCATGGTTTCACATCAAACTGACTTCATTATATCATTGGAGTAATAATGTTTTAATTTGATGATGTTTGGGGTCTGTTTATTCTCTGTTGCTATTGTTGTTTTACTCTGCAGACACTTTGTTCAATAGTCAGAATATATAAGAGTTTTAGTCCATTTTACCTAGTGGAAAAGTTAGAAAAAGTTCTCATTTAGATCCTATACTTTATACAATATACAGTTTGTACAGAATAAGAATTTCCCTCACTTTCAATTTCTTGCATAATGAAGGATGTCAGGACTAAGTCTATACTACACGAGTTATTTGTGTGTGCCCAGGAACTTTCCCTAACTCAAGCAGCATTGACTATCTTGCTTGATCAATAATATTCAAAAATTGATCAAATTCTCTTTTTGCCCACTCTAGATATTGCTGCAGGAAATGGAAGATTGGGAATGGCCCTTGGAGAGATGTAAACCTAAAGAAATTGTGTCAAGGAACTGTTTGGGATGAGCTATTTTACATTTGGGGAACATAGGTATAGATAAATGGAATAGACAACCACATTCCTGTGTCAAGAAATGCTTGTTGACTCTGATGAATCTACTAGCATAGACACTGCCTTTGAGGTGTAAAAAGTAAAACAAATCCTAGTGACAGGCTGACTGAGATGTACTTCTCAAAGCTGTATATTATGCCACAGTAAACCTGAAATGTCACAGAAGGTGCAGTGATTGTCTTATTTGATGCACATAATGGGAGATCTACAGGGCTGCTCTTCAATGTCAAGGAAAAATTACACCGTTGTGCTTGACCTCATTGACATGAATATGCCAATCATCAAACTAATTCAGAGCAGTGGTTTTTGACTCTATAAATATGTATCACAAAAGATACATTCTCCTGATATTCACCACCAGATAAACTGTGAACTTCAACCTATTTCAGCACATCACCTGATATCAAGAGACAATAACTGTATCAAACCAATTCCATTAAAATTCTGGTAACATAGGCTTGATTAAACACTTTTACATATTTTTAAATGGGTAATACCCCCAATATATATATAACCATAAATTTGACAAAAGAATCCTATGTATTTTAACGTAGTATCTGATCCAGAACAATAAATGACACAGTTTGGAAGTAAAATCAATGAAACATAGCGGCATAATAACCAATGCCATTCTCTCAACATTTGTTTCTGGAAGAAGATTGCATTTCCAGAACAAAGATTAGGTTTACACCCTAAATGCCAGTTATGTACTGAACCCCGAACAATATGCACAAGGACATTTGGACTAGACCCATGCTACCCTTACAGATGAATTCTTACAGCTATTCTTCCTGTCTGAATAGAAATAACAAGTTAAGCTTATATCTTGGCACACCATCCTCACTGAATTTCCCTCAATATAAAATATTCTTTTAAACAAAATATTTTGTTGGTCTAAAAAGCTATTTAATTGTACTGCATTATACTGGATGAATGTAAATGCGTTATCAGAAATGCTACTGAGCTTTAGTACTGAATTTCTATACATTTTACTACTTGTTCCAAATGCAATGAAGACCCTTCAATTTCAAGTTTACAAAATGAAAACACAAATTATATATATAACATACCATACCTTTCTTAATTGGCTAGTGAGAATAAACCTTCCTCAGACTGATAGTTCTTCTGAAGATTCTCCTTCCATGCTTCCACATAAAACTCTATGTGTGCATTTAAATTGATTTGTGCATGCACCTCAAATCTCTGGCAAGGCACATTTTAAGAATTTCAATAGAATATACATCAATATTTAAACACATTAGATACTCCTGAACTTTTACCTTGAGCAGTTTTTTCAATTTGCATAAAAATGCATTTCTTTAGAGGCTGAGGAAAGGCTGGAACATGAAGATACACACTCTAAAAACAGGCATGCTTAATGCTTACTTTAAGGAACATTTTAGCTAGATAAAAAGTTTCAAGTTCAGGACTTGAAATAAATGGAATATTAACAGTAAGTGCCTCAGTAAATGCAATACATACAAGAAACAGAAAGCAAGAGCAATTATTTTGATGAAAGTTTAACCTTCTAAATTCACTCATGATGTTTTGTAACATTGCGAATATTTTAATTTGAAAACTCTATTTTGCACTTTTCTATCAAAATTTCTGTGTGAAGAAGCAGTGTTTCTGTGAACATGAAAAATCAAAATCAGTTGAAAAGCCCTCCACCTGCACCCCAGGGGCACCATTGCCTTAGCTAATAGAGTCTCTTGATGCTCAGGTAACTTGATGAGGACTGAGATGCCTGAGCATCAAGAAGATAAATTCTACTTGTAACACTACTGCTTGCCAAAATCATGCAGTCTACTTCTGTCACTTCCCTGCTCTTTCTTAATCCACAAATTGTCATCTCCACTTGGACTTAAGTGGCTCTAGAGTTGCTAGATTTCTGTGGAGTGACACTGTAGAGGTAATTTCTTGAGAGTCTCAGACAGAACATAAAAATAAAAGAGGCATTACCCATAAGAAATGACTGCAAAATTCAATATTACTTGATGCAAAATTCTCACATAGCTTCACAAAACAAAAATATATGTAGCATCAGGCATATATTGCTAAAAGGGTGAATCTCACTACTTTTTGTAAGACTATTTTTACAGCTATAATCATTCCAAATCATCCCCAATTGTTATTGTCAGAACACTCAGTAAAAGAGTTTCTTCCTGTTGAAAGTTTGAGATATCACTACAAGTACTTTCTACTACCTCAACAATGATATTACAGATTCTAAGTTTTATTTTCAATAAACTAAAGACAGCTGCTTATTAAACTTGTATATCTCACAAATCCACAAAAAACAATAAGTTGTGAGAATAATTTATGTCACTAGTGATGCATGCAGACTTGAGATGTAGCTGGATAAGAGTCAATACAAGAATCACAATTAAAAAAACCTAGTTCCATTACACGGAATTGTACCGACATTGTTAAACTGAGTTTTAATCACACTCTACGGAATTTCTACATGGTGATGAAAGCTGACTGCAGTTTAAAGTAAGGACCTTAAATGATACAATGCCAGATGCATGTAAACTACAGGTCAAGATGTAGTAACAAGATCTACAATGCTTGAGTACCCCTTAGCCTCCCAGGGTAGTGACATTAGAAATTAACCTGTCACCAGCAGTTGTCTGTAAGCTGGTAATAGCATTGTATCATTTTATCTTCATATTGTGGTGTTGGGATCACACTGTTATTAGGTAAAGGATTAAAAATTATCTTCTAAATTGCAAAAATGTAAACCTGACAATGAAGAGAAATAATTTTTTTCTGTTTTCATGTATTGCTTAAAATACGATTACTCTCAGGCTTGCAAATCAAGGTCTGCACTCCACAATAAAAATAAACACATGTAACTAATTAACACCCTAAAAGCATATAATTATTATTATTATTATTAGGTTTAGGTTTAGTGACTAGTCTAATTTTGCATTACATGAAGTTCAGATTTACTTCTTTGATCTCTAGATCAAAGTTTGTTATCTCATCACAGAAGCTGGATGCAGAACAAGTTTATTTGCTAGTCTGGACAATTTGTTTGCAGGCACAGGACAGTTCCCCATAGCTTATATGCAGCGCTTAGGATCCAAATCAAAGGGCTTTCATTATATTCACAACACATATTATCTCTTAGCATTACAAATTTTCCCTGATACTCTTCATCTTCTTATTTTCATCTCTCTCCATTTTGTAGCAAACTCTGTATCTAACTCAATTTTCTTTGCTTCAGGGTTTAAAAGCTACTTAGTATAACATGGCTGTTCTCAGCCAAATGATGCTGATACTCTCTGTAACCAAATTTCTTGGCTAAAGAGAGCCTTACTCATTTTGGACTGAAATTTGTCATTGTTAGGAGTGGACTTCAAAGTAATTCAAGACCTTAATGCTATTAGAAAACCATAGCAGTTAGAGGCCTAACTAACTTAGATGATTTGTGACTTAGATCTTAGGGATGCAACTCTTTCTAAAGGGCAAGCATAGGATTTGAAAGTTTTACTGAAACCTGTCACATTCCAGGTGCACAGAATGAATTTTTTTGAGTGACCACAAGCATTCAGCTGTCAGGTAATCTTTTCTTAATGAAACCTTACACATAAAGATAAGTAAGAAGAAAATAACTGCTATATGTCAAATTAAAGTGTCAAAACCCCACATGGTATACATTTGTAACATGTGGATTTACATGACTTTGAAAGAAAAAATGAACTGGATGTGTTTGCTGAAAAGCTCTCTACCATAAATGCAACTACTGTTTAAAAACATGAAATTTTAGAATAAACATCAAATTGGACTGTCTTTTTTAGCATATTAAGAGAGGCTTAAGAGAATACAAGTATTTTGGCAACACTTGGAAAAGAATCAGAATATAAGGCTCACAAAAACTATATGGAGGTGCAGGACTTCATCTTTGATGATGAGAAGCAGAATCCAAAATGGCTGAAAAATATGCAAAGAGGGTCATAAGCAAATGGATGAATTTTGAATAAATTAAAGCACAAACAATCCCACCATGAACTAAGCAAGTCACAAGAGATGGAATAAATATTTATATGACTTATCTATCATTTTCATTGAAACTAATTTACTTACTATAAATTCGATGATTTAATAGAAGAACCTAGAGAAATTTGCTTGAGGAACTTCTTATGTAAAGCACTTAGCACCAGCCAAAATTTAATTAATTCTATAATACAAACCATAAGAAATTAAATCTGCACTACAAAGCATATTTAGAAATGACAGTACATCTTTCAAAGAATCTAAGTGCAACATCAATATATGGGAAAATAAAAAAATCAAAATTAAAAATGCAACAATTTAGTTCAAAAAGCTCTCCTGCTATGTCCTCTTTCTGGAGGAAAAGACCACACCCCAATCTAGGTGCAGGACCTTGCACATGACCTTACTGAACTTTGTGAGGTTTTCATGGATCCACTCTCAAGCTTGCTAAGGTTGCACTGGATGGCATGCCTTCCCAGCAGCATGTCAACCACACCATATAGCTTGGTTTTGTCAGAAAACTTGCTGAGGGTGCACTCAGTCCCACTGCCCATGTTGCTGACAAAGATATTAAATGACACTGGTCCCAACAGTGACCACTGAGGAACACCACTCATCACAGGTTTTCCTCTCTATGTGTCTATTTAAGATGACAGTTTATTGAGAGATGTAAGATTGTTTTAACTATTCATATTCTCTAAAACAATGGTTTTCGTGTTTCAGGTCCACTGAGATCATGTATAGCAGCAGTTAGATAAGCAGGCATAGTATGTGAAAAGGGCAGATAAGACCCTTTTGCCTGCTTGCAACTCTCTTTCCTCATCACCTCCTCCAGATGAACTCTGGTTCCAGGCATCACACATTTTATGACTGAGGCAAAAAGCCTTAGCGCCATCTTCATTGACCTTAACAAACTTGTGTTTCATGAAAAAGCTACGCTTACCCACACCAATGTGCACAGGTAGCATGGGGAATCTTACTGACTGCTGGCTCCTAGGTTGTTTGCATGTTTACTGATGACTGTGACTGGACCTCCTCAAAAGACTGAGTAGTTTCCAAAACATAAAAGCCCTAGAGATTATTTGAATGAAAACCCCTCAACTTTTAAACAGAGAAAACTCTAAGCAATATAGGAAAACCCTTTCACATACAGAAACTGGCAATTCAATGACCAAATTGGTAGAAAGTTTTCTTGATTCCTCTGTAACATTCTCTTTTCTCCAACATTTATTTTTCATCATTTATTTTCAAATTCTACTAAGAAATAAAAAACCAGAATTACAAAACTCATATATTGTGTGAGAATTTATTAGGACTTTCTGTTTCTCAGAATATTTGTGGATATAAATGAGTCATACATGTATTTCACAAGTAAGGTATGGCTGCATTAGGAAACAGTCATCTTGCAGACATTTAAGAAACTTATATTTGAAAAGTAATTCACAAAATTAATAACATAATGAAACACTTATATAGAGGAATTTCTAGTAGACAGAGGGCACAGCAAAGCTTACATGCTTAAGCAGTGCCTGGGCCTCAAAAACAAGGACGGCTCGGCCTTGAGCTACATTGAAGATAGAGCTTAGAAAAATAATTGGGCAAAAATAGAAAGAGTAAGGTAAGAAGAATGTAAACATAGGGGGTGTGAATATGCAAATGTATAACCAATTAGCTTGTTTGCTATGCCGCGTGAGTGTTATTTAAACTGCACCTTTTCTGCAATAAACAAGCATTTCATCATACTTCTATGAAGAGACGTGTCTTGACTCGAACCGACCCCAACAACACACTTATAGCAAATTCCAGATCTGCTTTTCATGCATTTTCCTCCTTTATAATTTTAAAACTTATGTCATTCTCCCAGACTGTCTTATAAGCTCTGATTAATTGATTTTATAGGCAATCAGATGTTACAGAAAGATGCAAGGCAGTTTCTTGTAGGAGATGGGTACATAACTAGAAAAAGCGGCTTTACTGGTTTGATTGAAATAATGTTGTAAGTGCACATCTATTGCCTCTGGCTAAGCAACAGCACAAGCAAGGAAAAAGCATTACATGGCGCTAAAACACGAATCAGAATTTTTATAAGAAGTATGACAACATTTTGGATCTGCTCATGATCCAAAGAAATTCAATATAACCCTCCTATTAACTTCAATAGGATAAGATGCAATTCCATTATTAGCAAAATCATACTCATGTCTAATACTTGCACTAATCACATGCTTCCCTTCAGCTAAATTAGCTACTAGTAAAATACTGTAAATATTCCTCATGAATTGTATAATTGGAGGAATAAAGTACATTTTTGTTTTAAACATGAAATTTATGTAATATTAATAAAATTACTCACAGTAAAAAATACAAATTTTAAAGGCATCTATGCAAAATGTTCAGTATTCAAACATTTTTTCTTTTTAATTCTATACTAGTTGACAGAACAATAGTACAATCGCAAAATTTAAGTAATGTAATTGGAAGTATTATATTGGGGTTTTGTGAGTCAGGTGTACAGGACAAAATTTTCCTTATGAATTTCACACCAGCTTTTCATGACAAATCACTCAGAAATAATTGCGACAGAAGGGAGGTATTGAAAGTTATTGTTCTACCCCGGTAAATCAGTAAAAGGGTAGAGGCAATGAGTCAACATTATGTGTTAATTATGTATAAGATGACAAAGAAACTAGGCATAATAGATGTAATAGATATGACTATATAATTTCATATAAGGATAATCGAGAATAACGTGCTAATGCTACGGTGGGAATCTGCTACAGAATCTCAGAATCAAACTTAAATATAATCTGAGAATGCTTATGATATCAGGGAGACTAATATCGGAACTGCTACATTATGAGATAAAATTTACAAGTTACTAATGGAATTTCCTCACCAGTTTGTCACAGAGCCAAATCCCTGGAAGGATGCAATAACTGCTTGTTCTGAAAACACCCGTGACTATATTTTTATCATGACTTTGAAAGATAAGTAGTACTTGCTAGAAGGACAGGTCAAGAAGTTGACCCTGTAGTTGTGACATCAGTTCATGACAAAAAGCAACAAACCAACAAATAGAATTAGCCCTGTAGCCCAGGCTCTCACTTTCATATTACAAGGCAAAAAGCCAGGAGACCAAGTCATTGAAGTGAGCTAGACAGAAAAAGAAAGGGACTTCAGGAATTAAAGAAGTCAAAACTGACAAGTGTTTGTCTCTTTTCTTAGTTTTTCATTAACAGATAGAAACAAAACTTCTAGATTAGCATGGCTGCTGATGGAGGGTCTGCAAACAATCTTTAAAGATCTGAAAACAAACACTCAAAGTAAATTACTTGCGAGAAAAAGTGTCAGTCTGAAATTGATTCACACAGAAAAGATGAATTTGCTAAAGTCTGCACAAACCACTAGAATGATTTCTCAGTACCACTGTCAGATAATAAAAAGCACATCATGAAACCTGAACTTGGAGAAGCATGGGAAAACTGTAATGAGAGATTTTGGAGTCTTTTGCTTAAATAGTGTGTCCATTAGGCCCACATTTGAGGAACACTAATATATTTTGAATCATTCTCCATCTGCGGTCCTCACAGCTCAGTAGTGTCTGAAAGACAATTTTATTGACTCCTTACTGAATCTTTGCATATCCAGCCAGACAGCTGAAACTACTTATTAAACTTTTCACAAGGTATCAAGCATTACTTATATATTTTGTGAACATAAGCTATACTCTCCACTCCTCTTTCTGATGATGAACTTTCATCTGTCCAGGGATTCTGAAAGGCATAATTTGGTCCATTGTTTATTCCTGTTACAGCTGGTTCATATGTGGTCAAAATAATTTTGCAAAAATATTCTCCAGTGTCTAAGATTACCCTTCATGTAGTATGAAACAAAGGATTTTAGGGATTTAAGAGATTTTTTTACTCCCTTCTTCCACTGTTCATAAATAGTCTATATATCTGGAAGAAATGGACACATATCTGATTTTGATTTTTTTTTTTCCTTTCCCTCTTATTCTTCTAGGAATCCTTTTTTCTTCTTAAAAATTCCAGGAGTCTCTAACTCTGCCAGTAATCTTTGGCTAGTATTTAATTTTTTGGACATTACAAGATAAAATTTTACTATTTCATTTTCACTTTATTTCAAACTTGAGGAAGTATAGCTTTATTAATTTTACTTTGCCATTCTTACAAAAAAATATACAAAAAAATATAGCAGACTAATAGATGAAATGATGTTGCAGGTTTGGCCAGTAGTGAGGCTGACTGTAAATACACACAAACATGCACATCACATACTATACATATGTGGATATAAGTACATACACAGCTGGGTATACAGAAAATATTAATTTACCAGAATGCACAGGGAAAAAAAAAAAAAAAGTAGCACTCCCACAGATGTGAACAGCACAGATGGGCCAGTCCTGTTCCTCCTTTCCATCTGTTCACTACTGAAGTCAGCTAGTGAAATATATGCACAAAAGTGAGCAGACAATATGGATTGCTCTACTATCTGGCCTTAAACACTCAAGTCTATCCAGTAGCTTGCCTCAGATATCTCAAACTTCCCTAGCCACTAGCATCTGGATATACAAGAACCTGACATTTGCAGTCCCAACTGAGGTTGATGGTTTTGTTCTTGGATTTCATTACACACACACATACACAGTACATACACACTCCTCTCCCTCAACAATTGCCTCCAGTAATTGTCCAGAACGATGGTCTTTGTCATAGCTGACCTTTGGGTCCCCTTTTCTTTCCGGTAGCTGTCTTACATTTATGGTCCTTGAAGCAGCTAACCCTCAGATCTGTCTCTTCATTATCTCACTAGTGTTGTGAATATTCAGAATACTCCACCCAGAAAAAGAATGGGGTTTAAAAAGAAGACATGACACAGTACAATAAGAGTCACAAGGCATATATAAGTGGATAAATGTGCTGGCCAGCCATCTACTTACAGTCAATTGGCTCCTACATTTTCTTTTCCCTTATTTTCATGCTTGGTCTTTCTTGACCTAACTTTAACTGTCTCTTTCCTTGCTCTGATTCTTTCACCTAATAACCCTATAATCAGGTTCCCACATTCTCACCATCCCCTTAAAATATTCCATAGTAAGTTTTACACACTTCCCAAGTTTCTTTCTGTCCCTTACTGATTTCTGTAGCTCTGTAGCAGTAGCTCCCTGCAGTCTGCAAGGCATTCTGGAAAAGGAGTTTCTTTGATGGAGCCCTCTTGGTGGGTCACACTGGGGAATGGGACTGACTGTTCTCCTGTAATAACCTTCTGAATAAGGTACAAACACTTCTCCTACTGTCGTGGGCCATCTGATCCTCAACAGGTCTTTTTTTATTATGACCAGACTTTAAGTGTACAACCCAATAAAAGCTAAAAGCATTTCAAACTAGTTGTACAATTAGAAATATTGGCCAGAGAATCACTTCAAGAAAGCCTTTGATCACTCACCTTTAGAGAGAATTTGGAATGTAAATGAAATTATAAATTGAAAACAAGCAATAGCCAAGCATGCACCCTCAATTTTTCACATGTATTTTAAAGCCATTTTCCAGTTATAAAAATAAATTGAAAGAGGATAACAAACCCCCTGAACAGCCAATTACAAATCAGTTAAAAATAGATAGGTTGAAATCAGTCAATCATGTACACATTGCTTCTGGTCTGGTTAAAAGGACACACTCCTCTGGTTAGTACTGCTTAAGGAGGTGGAAGACATAGGGAGAGGCTACCCTTTTGTCAGCCGTTTTTACCTTCCTGACAACTTCTCCACTGTGGTATTTTTATCCTTTCAGATATAGTTTAGCCGCTGGTAAAAGGACTTTAAGCAGCTCAGGGAGTCATAAAAGGCTTGTCTGAAAAGGATCTCTTGAGGTCACCTAGTTTGATTTCTACTTGAAGAGAAACTATCCACAGTACTAGGTCAGATCAGGCATGGCTTTGCCTACCGAAGTCTTGGAAATCACCAAGGCAGTCTTATGACACTTCTAAGTAAACTGACACAATGTTGGACATATATCTCTGCACCTCCATCACCTTCATCTTTGCTAATGAAGGATAAGATCTAATATCTAAATATATTAATATCTAATTCCAAGGTGTAACTCTTGGCCATCATCCTGTCACTTCTCCTGCTACTGCTGAGAAAGGTTTGCTGTGACTTGTGTAACTCCTCTTCAAGTAGCTGTTAATTACCCTTAAATAAACCTGCATCAGTTTAAATAAGCTCTGCCTTCTTAGCTTCTTATTCAGTTTATATTTTCTTGGTTCTGGTTACCTTGATAGTCCACCACTGGATCCTCTTGGGTTTCTCAAAAGCTTTTTGAACTGGGAGAAAAAAAGGCATAGGAAGTATTGCAAAGGCAGCCTTAATAACACTGAACAAAAAGAGATAATAACTTCTTTTGATCTGTTAGTCACAGTAATGTAGCTCAGTATGAAGTCTGTCTTCTTCAGTGAACACTGTTCACTCATATTCAATTTGAACTCCAGTACTTTTCAGCAGGGCTGCTAACTCACAAGTCTATGCAGCTGCATGTGGTTGTGCTGCCTGAGGTGTAGAACTTGGCATTTCTGCTTCTTGAACTACATGAGATTTCCAGTGTCCTGATCTGCCTGCTGTTGTGCAGGTGTTAAGATAAAGACCAAACTACACATACAAAAGAACCTCTTAATTTTTTTCCTTCTCATGCACAATTCAAAATACCAGGTTGAAATTCTCACGGTGTCTATGCAGAAGACCTGTGGTATAGTCAGAGCAGCTGGCCAGGAAGTGTTGCTTTATAACCACCTTGCAGTCCCATATTTGGGCCTTAAACATAACAAGCATTTTGCATTGATCTGCCATTGCATTTCAGTTACTGAATATCTCACTGTTCTCATTAACACAGCCCTGATGCCAGTAGTATCTTGCTAGTGGCAAAGTGCTCTATTATGCAGTGTACTTGTTCTTTGTGAGGAATAAATCTCAATTTTTGTTCACAAAGAAAAAAACAAAACAATCCAGCCTCTAAATAAGAGGAAGGCACATAAATAGCTCAGGTAACTTAGAGGGCTGTGGTCAACAGCTTCGTATCTGTGGACCTGTTGGAGCAATTCCAGAGGAGGGTAATGAAGATGGTTAGAGGCATGGAACACCTCTTATATGAGGAAAGGCTGAAAGAGCTGGAGTTGTTCAGCCTGGAGAAGACACAACTCCAGGAAGATCTTATAGCAACCTTATAGTACCAAAAAGGAGCCTGTAAGAAAACTGGGAACAAAAAAATATAACTCAGAAAAATCACAAAATTACTTGGAGCCTTCTCTTAAGGAGGAAAATATTGTCTGTATGCTGGCAGAATCCATCAGAACCAATTCTAAAGCAAAATACATTATAGTTTTTGTCATACTATAGAAAAAAAGAGGATTTTATCATCTTATTAGTGATAAGTTTTAAGAGTTTCCAATAAAGCTGAAAATCAGTGTGCATCACTTCACCTTAGCATTAGTCTTATTAAAATTTTCATATCTTCTACTAATTTAAAATCTCATTCAAGTATAGGACTCATGGTATAAAATAACTTTGTAAAATGATAAAGATTTAACATAAGAATATTACTTTCAGATAAATCTTATATCAGCAGAAGCATCTAAATTCCTTTCTTTTCTTGTAACGTCTTCAGAGATTCGACTCACACCCCTAATCTATGAAACAGTACAGTAAAACACTGATTTTCTCTTAGAAGACCTGTATATCTCCCATTTTTTATGAGTTGCAGCATCACAATTCTTTACTGAATGTGGATGATTGAGTTTGAATGCAAAAAGAAGCTCAGAGTGACACAAATTGATGCCTCATACTTCATGTTTCTCACAACTTTAACAGCATCTAATGTATCTCTGCTCTGCCCTTCCTTCCAGCTGTGACCTGGCATATTTCTGAATTCATATCTTGTTACATAGCTTGCAAAGATAGACAACCCACTACTTTGACTGTGCTCCCAAATGATGCATAACACAGAGTCATGTCCTCTAGCACACCTCCAGATCCATAACATCATTTCTGAACTACAGCTAAATGAAACCAAACTTGCAATTTCTATCTCAGCACTGGCTCAAGCAGGCTAAATGTCAGTAAACAAATGCCATTTAATCTTCTGTTATTGTATCCTCAGGTTTCCCTTAATATGGTTTAACATTATTTCGTACTCTACATACTGGAGATTATGGAAAGAGATCAATTGATGGGGTTTGCACAGGAATTACTTATTATCAACAAAATTTGCCTAGGTATATGTATGACAATAATCCAGATGGGGTAAAATAGCTGACAGTGCAATTTGTCAGAATCTTGCTGCCTCATTTTGATATTGATGATAATGCAACCCTTAGACTTCAAACCTGGAAAATATGCACTTTTTCAGTTCAGCTGTGTCCTAGCTGAGCCACAACTGATGCTCAAATCTTGTTACTGATACCAGCCATGCTAAAGTAGAAAAATTTCTGAACATCATTCTGTGCAACAAAGCTCTTTCTTTCCTGGTCTTGTGCACAAGTGAATGACTACAAATTTCTGCATTCAAGTGCAGCCATTTGGAGTGGCAGCACATACAGACAAAGCAGACTTCATTCTTAAGGAATGAAATTTGGACTGTATCTACAACTTTAAAATAAAATTAAAATCCTATTTTGTAGTTAAGAAACATTTGTGTTCCATTTTGCTACAGCAGCTGAGGAAAAAAAAAAAAGAGCAATTGAATAGATCTTTATCTTTTCCATTTTGCTTCAGTAGAAGCTGGAAACAAAAATCAGGAATTTTGCCATTTTTATTGCTCCTTCTTAAAGAGACTCTCAATGACTTAGTAAGAAAACCTTTTCTGTTCTCTCCTTTTGCATGCATTATCTTTCAACATAAATGAAATGCCACCTTTAAGGGTCAATTATCGCTGTGTTACTATAGCAACTACAGTGTTACTATAGGAAAAGTCTATTAAACAACCTTCCAAATAACCCAACCTTACTTCATTTACAAACAGTTATTAAATATTTGATATCAACAATTGCATAATGCAATAAAAGATCATTGCTTGTATCATGAAAATAGTGCTGCCTATAGAGCAGAAGTACAGCCAAGCTTGGAGACAGGGCAACATTCAGATGAAAGAATAATTCTTCGTTAAACCTTGCAATTGGAGACCTCTTTGAACTTAACCTATTCTGTAAGTTAAAATGGCCACATTTCCAGTCATGGAAAACTGACACCGTTTCACTGAATTCAATGGAGCAAAGCCAATTTACACCTGCCGAGCCCCTTCATGTTGTATGAGATGAATTGTACTTTCGTTCAGGATGAGAGAACTTTTTGATCATATTGTCTGAAGTGAATGGGCAACTCTGAAAGCAAAAAGAGGGTAAATGTTTAAATCAATATCAACTCAAGTAAAACTGAACTTGGTTCATAACATTTTTCTGTGAATATTCAAGATTAATTCCCTGTCCTGACATTAATAAGTGCATGTCTGTACCTACAGAGTATGGTCTAAAATATGTTATGATAAAGACTATTGTTGAACATATTTTAAAAACAAACAAATAAACAAATACATATTTTATATTTCATTTGGAATTGATTATATTTAGCCTGGAACCAACATCTTTTCTAACTGGTAATAGGATATATTTTTAAGCCTTGCTGCTAAAATAGGTTTCCTCTGAAAGAAAATCTCTATAAGAAGTGGGCTTCAGGACCAGCTACGGATTTTAATTCTAAATGCACAGTACTTCAATTATAGATTTGGGATAGGATTCCAAATTGCTTGCATAGCCCAAGTACGCTGCAGAACTTTCCAATCCTATCTTAAATCGCCTAGGGAAACAACTATACAGACATCTACAGAGGTCAAGGGGCTAGGGTAGATTCTGTGCACTCTGTTCTTTCACTTTTCAGCTTTTTTCCCTTTGAAATGGTGGGATGAAATCTAAAGTAAGAAAAAGAGAGATGGGAAGGTACTCAGCAATTCATCCAATTTCACCTTCTGCCTGAAATTGTTTGCAATATTTATCTCCATTTTTATAACATTCATTCTTACATGTACTGGCTTGATCTAAACATAACAGAGAGGTGATAATTTTCTTTAATTTTCTTTTGAATACAGTGTTGAAGATAAAAGAGATGAAATTGGTACAATAACTTTGAAATGTTAAAAATAATTAACAATGTATTTTCTTACTTAATAAGAAATTGGTGCAAAACTCTTGGTCACAGGTGATTGTTACCAGATCAGTCAGTTGGGAAGATGAATGTTTTACATTCACAAGTCTATACACATTAAGAATGACAAAGGTTCTAACATGAGTTGCTAATAAACAAAAGCACACAATGCAGTGGAGTCAGGAACAATGGATGGAAAGAATGCTTTCTGAAATTTAGACACATATGGTGTCTTTCCCAATGAATTACTGGTTTCCTCTAGAATTGAAAGAACTCGAAATTTTCTGTCTGCTATTAAACCTTTAAATCAGACTACACAAATGTCTCACTGCTGAAACTCTATGGGAGCAAAAAAGTAAAATTCAGCATTAAATGACTGAGATTTTGTTGTGCGAGTTCAGTTACACATAAGATGAAATTTAAGAAGATAAAGATTCTAAAACATTACACAGTCTTACAGCTGAGAGCATAGTTCCTCCAAATTCTATCTGATTTCTCTGCTTTCTGAAGGCACTGCAACTGCCAACAATAAAAAGTAAAATATTGATCTGAATCAATTTAATAATTCCATGAGCCATAAAAAAAGGAAGATTGACTTCTTCTGTAGCATGCAGTTAAGCTTCTACATTATTTTTTATTAAGCTTGTCATATAAGTAAGTTTGTCATGTTGCAAGTTCACTCACTTCCCCTCCCCACCCTGGTGCGATGGGAAGAGAAATAGAGTAAAAAAGTAAAACTTATGGGTTGAGATAAGAAGAGTTCAATTATTGAAATAAAGTAAAATATAATGATAATACTAACAAATGATGCACAATACTGCTCAGTGGCCATTGTCCAGCTAGTCTCTGAGCATGAAGCAGCCTCTTCCAGCTGACTCTTTTGTTTATATTTTGTGCATGATGTCCTGTGGTATGGAATGTCCCTTTGACTTGTTTAAGTCAGTTTCTTGTACACCTCCTCACTGGTAGAGCATGAGATATCCTTGATTTAGGTCAAACACTGCTCAGGAAAAACTAAAGCATCACTATGTTATCAATATTATTTTCATAAAAAGTCCAAAAGACAGCATTGTACCAGCTACTAAAAAGAAAATTAACTGTATCCCAGTTGAAATCAGGACAAAGCACTAAGCTCCTTAGCATCATCATTTCCCAAGCTTCTCTTTTCTGAAAACCCTTTAGTTTAATAAAATGTGCTGGAATTTTGTTTTCAAGACCTTTACTCCTTGTTCAATTTCATCCCAAATAGATGCACAAATGTCTTGGTTTTATGACAATATGATTAGAAGAGGTGACCTCTAATGAGACAAATCATCCTTTTTTAATTTTACTTCCCTCCCCCCAGTATTGACAAGATAAAAATTATGAGGAGTCTGAATGAAGAAGGAAAAATAGCAATTTTACTAAAAGTGGAAAGAAAAAAACCCCAAACCCCAACAACAGCAGAAAATATTAACTAGCTGCCCTCTCCCTGCTAGGTTAAAACAAAACCTGGAAGAATATTTCAGTGGAAGAAAAGTCTCATGACACTGGGGTTGTGGTGTGGGTTCTGACACTGCAAACCCTGTGGAGTGACAATGGCAAGGCCGGGATGACCCAGCTTGGTGCGGGGTCCCTGCAGTCTCAGGTCACATGGTGGAGGCATTTTATGCAGCTCCTGAGAGAGAAAACCCTGAGCTATCAGGGCATCTGGTCATCCCGGGATGGTTCAGCTGGGGCCCAGCACTCTTGATCTGATGAGAAAAACTGAAGTGGAAAACAGCCACAGCTGAGGCAGGGCGGTCTTCTTGAAGAGGCTCCAAAAGTCCACAGTGTTCCATGGAGCAAAAGACTGTGAACCAAGAGAGTTCCAATGTGTGCCAACCTTTATCTCAGGTCTCCTGAGATCCTGGATGGTTCACTTCAGGGGCCAACCTTTCTGGCAGGTCCTGAGATGCTGGGGACAGTCTTTCTCTGATCCAGTTTGGATTGAGAGCAGGTTCCTCACACTCTAAATTATGTGGTGGTGTGAAAAAAAGTCATCAAAAATCTTTTCCATTTAACTAAAGCTACAACAAAGAATTCAGAAGATACAGAAGGATAAGTTCCATATATAACAGGTTGACCTCAGATGGACGCCAAGTGCTCACAGTCACTCTAGTCACTGTAACCTTTTCCACCTCCCAGCCAGGCAGGGGGAAGACAATAAAATGATAAACAACTCATAGGTTGGGGTAAGGCAGTTTATTAGAAGCAAAAGCAAAGCTTGCGTGCACAAAAGCAAAGGAGAAATCTAATCTCTACTTCCCATCAGCAGCAATGTCTGGCCATGTCCCAGGAAGCAGGGCTTCAACATGCATTGTAGTTTCTCATCAGGCAGCCATTGGAAACAATGAATGCCTCTGCTTCTTGCTTCTTTCCTTAGCTTTTATGTCTGAGCTGATGTAATATGGTATGGAATATCCCTTTGGTCAGTTTGGGTCAGCTGGCCTATTTGTGTCCCCTCCCAGGATCTTGAATTCAATAGTGGAAGGAACATTACAGTCTCAATGCTGTGCTCAGCAGTAGTCAAAACATTGGTATGTTATCAACACCTTTGGTGGTACATTTTTGAAAGCTAGGCTTTCAAATTTTAGCTAGGCCTAAATTTTAAGAGTTTCAGAGTTAGCATAAGTACCTCTGTGTCTAGCAAAATTCAAAGTTAGCCTGAGAGGCTTCTGTTTCTCACAGAAGCTCGAGCAGGCAAGCTAAAGATAAACAAAGAGCATCTGCTAATTGAAAAACACTTAGGAATGTGGCTGTACCAAAACAATGGTGAAACTTTCTCAAAGCATAGCTATGGTCCCTGCAGCAGTCTGAGGCTGCAACACGGTAGTCTTGAAGTCTGTTGAGCAAAGACAAATTTCTTTCCCATAGCAAGCAGTTTCACAAAAACATGTTTTTCCAAGCAGGTGTCTCTTGGAAAAACATGTTTTGAACACTAATCTCGAATATTTCTAAAACATAGTGAAAATTCTCAAAGCAAAAGAAGATTGTGTAATGCTTGACTTTGGCCAATGAAATGGTTCACAACAAGTGTCTCTGCCAACGAAATGTTAACGTGCAGGTTTCTAAAAAGTATAAAAAGCTGTGAGTTCTCTCATTAAATGGCTTCCTGGACGAAAACCTGTCTCCCGTGGCTCAAGTTTTTACAAAGATCGCCAGGTCTACTACAACAAACACCCTTCTAGCCACCAATGCAAAGCACAGCGCTGAGGGCTGCTGGGGGAAATGGACTCAATCTCAGACAGACCCAATACATCATTCCATAAAGGGAATGAATAAGATTCATTTATTCATGAAATTTTGCTATAGAAACTTCTTTTCCTAGATGTGTCTGTGAAGATAGATTACACACAGATACCCCCGGATACCACACAGTGGAAGTATTTAGGAAAATTTATTTCCAGAAACCAAGAACACTAACATTTTGTCAATAGATGTACCAAGCCTGGGAATAGCACACATCCTGTTCTTCTCGGGACTTTTATCATTCACTCTGCCCCCTGCTGTAGGGGCCCTCAAACATGTCTCCAAAACTTATCTTCTCTTGTACCAAGGAGTCAGCCTCTCTGGAATGCAGGAGGAGAAAAATACATAAGAGTATTCCTGGTAGAGGTCTCTTTCCCAGGTAGCAAAGTTTTCTTGAACGACATAAGCCCTTGCCCCCTTAAATTAAAACCTCAGGAAAGATTATTTTATATTTAAAGTGCCCAAATATTTAAAATCATATGGTCATATTTTCATTTTTAAATAAAGAATTTTCTGGAATTTCACCTCATGTAAAGTTTCTATTCTGTTTCAAAACAAAATTTTAAAAACACATTTATGTTCAGAATCTCCTAGGAAATATGCAAGCTATAGTTCTTCCTACAAGAGTTGGTTCTTCTATCCTGCTACAGTAATTTTTTTAGATATTGTTTTACTTAAACCAAATAGTTTATTCTTAAAGTAGGTTTTATTACTCTAAATTTTATTATTTTATACTTAACACAATAAAAACATTTATCTCTATAGCCTTACTATTTCCTATTAAATTCAAAATAAGAAACAGAATGTTTTCCTCTAGGAAAATTGAAGGCAATGTTCTGATTTATGTTAACCAGACCAACTGCAGCGGAAGCTGCAGGAGAACATCTTTAAACTAAGCGAATGAAATGAAGAGCCAAAAAACAAAATAAGTGGGAAGAAAAAAAGAAAATTAAAATACAAAGGAAAAAAAAATAGGAGAGCTAGTGTTTTTTTCCAAGATGACTTATAAGCAGATGACGACTTCAGTACTGATATAAGCAGGAAAGAGACTGGGTTAAGGTGACAGTCAAACAGGATACAGCTCCCCACAAACTGACAAGAGCTTCTCTTTACTGAAATTCCAAATCATATGTAGGATCTCCAGTCTTCATAGCCCAAGTGAGTTCTATTATTATCCTATATAACTAAATTTTAAAAACACAGTAAGCCATAAGAAACCCCCAAAACAACCAAACCAAAACCCTTAAAAAACCTAGTAATTTTTTTACTGCTCATAAATTCAAATGCTAAAAGCCCAAGTGCTCCTCCATAATCTTACAGGATGAGACGTATGCGGCATATATGAGACAGGTGTTCTGTCTCATTCAGAATTTTGACAGAAATGAATTATGACTAGATAATTAAAAATTATCACAATTCTTGTGCGTACATTTTGAAACTGAAAGTCACTCAGGCAATCTTAATTCTCTTATTTTCTCTTTCTTACATGCTCTGTTTTTTAAACTTCATAGAGGACTGTTGGTTGATATTTTTCATTATATATGCCAAATCATCTTGAACAAGGAAGACAAGTAAATGGATTTTCAAAAACACACTAAACACCTTCACTTCATGGTTGAAGCATTTTATAAATACTTCTGTTAGCAGAATTTACCTTTGTTGCATGATATCTGAAAAACCAAAGTCACATACCTTTTTTGTTTCCGTTTTTAATAGTAAAACTGATAGTCTAAAGGATGAGTGTTTGCTTAAACTAGTTGGTACAGATAGGGAACAATGTAGCCCCCCTATGATCCAGGTGGAAGATGTTAGAGACCTGCTGTCCCACTAACATCCTCATAAGTCTATGGGACCTGATGGGATTCATCCTAGGGTGCTGAGAGAGCTGGCAGATGTGCTTGCTATGCCTCTTTCCATCATCTTTCAACAGTCTTGGCTTACTAGAAAAG